>WIDE01000007.1:171061-210167 GCA_015039315.1 Clavulina sp. PMI_390
AGGGCAGGTACCGCTAAGCCTAGACCTCGCATGAAGCAGAAGGAGGAAGAGCCAGAGGAGTACTACCCCCAGGAACCGCCGGTGCAAGTGCTGCGATCCGATGATGAGCTAGAGGATGAGGACGAGCCTCCTCCCCGTCGTGCGGGAACACGCGTTACCTCGCAAGTGGCTTCAAGAGCGAAAGGGAAGGGTAAAGCTGCTCCAGCAACGACTAGTTCTCGACGTGGAGGACGGGCTCTTGCTGCGATAGATGAAGATGAGTCGCTCGAGGACTTTGGTGCAGCGATGGCTGCTGCTGTACCTGCTGGCGACACCCAAGATGACTCGATGGATGTGGACGCGAATGATAGCACCATCGACCCTAGTGCACCTGCGACGAGCACGAATATGAACACAAACTCGAGGGCGACGCGGTCTTCTGGGCGCAGCACGGCTCCATCTGCGAGAGGCTTGCGCGCGACGAGCGTCGCGGCGTCTGCGTCTGGGATGTCAACGAGACGGTCGAGGAGCGTGAGTGTGGATCCACAGAGCAGTCAGGTGCAGAGCTCGTCGGCAGGTGGTGGCACGAGTGCTAATACTGGTACTACTACCGCTGCGAGGAAACGACCACGGAAGATCGAGCAAGATTCAGATGACGAAGTCGCTTTCAAGGGCTTGGGTAAACGCGCAAAGAAATGACCCAACCTGCCCAACGCTCCCTTTTCTTCGTCTCAATCTTTATTCTTCATTCGTCTGTAGAGTTTCGTCTTCGTAATCCTCGCACACACTGTTTTAATTCGCTGAGTGACGAAATGACATTGGCATATATGCATGTATGAAACGACGTGACTTGAATGGGAGGAAATGGAGGAACATCCGTCTATGAGATTTGTACAGCGACGATGGTCAACGGACGAACGAATGCAAATCAATACAGTGACACAAAACGAAGGAGAGGGATAGTCGTGTCTTTGGTTGATGGAGAGAGGAAAACATTGCTAATAATATCCTTGGCGACATGAGTAATTCAAATCGAGCTGGTGGTGGTCGTAGACTCGGACGGCAATAATAATTCGAAGCTCAGATCGTCCAGCAGGCCTGCCTGCGGAGCCATGAGATCCTGCTCAATCAGCTCTTCCTCTGGGACTGGTACCGGCGCAGGAGGTGGTAGCATTTGCCCTGGCGTAGCACGTTTCCCTGCAGCTGCCCCCACGGGCTTCTTCGCAGTGCCTGTGGTCCGAGCTGCAGACGATATTGCTGGGGAGGGCCGCTTTGTGACAGGAGCAGTCTTTCCAGCTCGAGTGTTGGCTGCTGCTGCCGGAGAGGGTTTTATAGGGACAGGAGTCCTACTGCTTGAGCGCGTCGCAGATGGCACGCCTGATGCAGGGGTGGGGCGCACAGTTGCGAGGGACGAAGCTAGCGTTGAGCGCGATGGAGCACGCTCGTGTGCGATTCTTCGGACAGCAGGAACGACAGATGAACCTGCTTTTGCTGCAGTCTTCTTTGCTGGTGCAGCAGTTGGTTTCTTACCAGCGACTGCAGGGGCAACATTACGCGTGCGAGAGCGGGCTGAACTGGTGGAGGATGAGAGGGGTGATTTGGGGGATGGGGAGGGTGCAGAGGCTTTGCTTGTGCTCGGAACGGGCATCTCGAACCGGGCATACAGATTCTTGGATCCAATGAATGTGCCAACATCCAAATCTATACAATACCGCGTAAGAATGCGGTAGTAGGAGAGAAGATACTATTTTGAGCAACTTGCCTTCGGGTACGTAGGGCTCTTCATTCTCAGGAGGGGGAAGAAGCGAGTCCAAGGCGGCTGGAGTGGTATCTGCAGGGTCGAATTCAAACGGTTGCTCGGGAGGACGAGAACTGGCGATGATGTTGAGATCAAAGATATTTCCAATCTTCCAAATGGCAGCGCCAATCTCTTTATAATCAGGCATATCAAAGCCAGGATCATATGGCAGTTCTGAGGAGACAGCCAGACGGATGGCGGACATTAGCTCCCGGGGCAACAGCAGTATGGGTGAGTAAGAGAGGGCACAAACTTACCAGTGACAGGGGGAGGCATGTACTCGATCTCATCGTCTAGGTCCTGTACTGGGGCCTCCTCAAGCTCGATCGATGGCTCGTCGACGCTGACATCGCCCACTTCCCAGTGCTTACCCCGACCTTCAGGTGCAGGGGTGACAGGTGGTAGAGGGCCAGGGAACGTGCTTCCCCCCGAGATCCGGGGCTTCCTCAGGCTGACCCGGGCCTGACTTGGCCTCAGGACGGTCTCTGGCACTTGTCCCCCATTGTTGGAGCGCGTCTTGAGGGGTGATCCTCCAAAGGCGTTTCCCGTGGGCGATTCAGGGAGCCCGTTCAACAAACGGCTCTTATTCGTTGTGTCAAGTAGCCGCAGACCCTTGGTAGTGTTGGGGGCAACAGATATTGATGGTTTGAGGGCACTTGGACCTGGGGTAGGTATGCAACAAAGGGACGTGTGGCATTGTTTAGAAAACGCGTTTTTAACAAAGTAATTAACACACATACCAGCAGCAGGCTTGCCGAGCCCAGGGGTGACGGGCATAAGGACAGGTCGATTCGTAGACTTGAGTAACGCGACGCGGTTGGTCGTGTTCTCCTTCAATGTTGTGCGCAGAATAGTGTTGAGACCAACAGTGTTTGACGTGGACTGTTTAGCAGGCGTTCTAAATGCCAATCCATGGTGATTTTGAGAGTCGGTGTGGCGGACAGACAGCATGGTGATGGGGAGTGTGGGTGGGAGAGAGAGAAACACTGTTCAACCGCAACTACTATAATTGACGGCGTGGCTTGTTTGGCTTTCGGCACCGAAGCAGAGTAAGATCGCTGACTGAGTAACTTTGAAGTGACTCTTTTCCTCCCCGGGGAACCGAAGCATTATAAAACATCGCTTCGTCATCATCAGGTTTTATAAAACAGCCCCCTCCTCCTTACTACTCCTACCACATACTACCACCCCCCCATCATGGACGGCCCAATAGCCCTTGATGCGGCTCCAGCTACTCTCTCCCTCGATGTCCACGCATCATCTCCCCAATTCACCTGCCTCTCATGCCTGATCGCCTTCCCAAATGGCGAGTCGCAGAGAGCACACTATCGCAGTGACCACCACCGATATAATATGAAGGTAGGCTAATTTTTCCTTTTGCAAGGCTGACTGAATTTTTTTGCTCATCGCCGATCGTGTGCGTATTCAGCGACGAGTGGCCGGGCTTCCTCCCATCAGTGCACTCAGCTTCAACCAAAAGGTGCTAGATAAACGTGCAGAGACTGCATTAACAACTGCCGATCGCGGAGCAACTTGTGAAGTATGCAAGTAAGTCAATCTTAACCCTTGGCTCCTGATGGAAAATCCTGATCCTCGTCTCCTCGACTCTCTTCACCCAAAGCAAAACCTATTCTTCTGAGAACGCATACCGATCCCATATCGTCTCCAAAAGACACAAGGAGAACGAGCTCAAACTCGCCGAGCGGGCTGCCCGTGATCCGTCTGGATCGGCAAACGCACCCACCACCACCTCGGACGAAGTTCCATCTGCACCAGAGGCATACTCATCCACCACTGTTCCGGAACCTACCGCATCTACTTCCAAAGCCACAGCTGCTCCTAAAAAGGATACTATGGAAGTCGATGAAGAGGATGACGAGGATGATGAGGACGCGGCCATCACCCAGACGCTTGACGAACGTCTCGCCGCTGCTCGATCTCGAATCGGCCCCCTTGCCTGCCTCTTCTGCTCTTCCACATCTTCGTCCGTGCCCGACAACCTTGAGCACATGGCTAAATCTCATGGGTTCTTCATCCCCGACGTCCAATACCTCGAGGACCTTCCCGGCCTGATTACCTACCTCGCTGAGAAGGTCGCAATCGGGAACGCATGCCTGTACTGCAATCGCGAGTACCGCAGTCTGCACGCCGTGCGCAAGCACATGATCGACAAGTCCCATACCAAGATCGCGTATGATTCGGAGAAGCAGAGGCTTGAGATCTCTGACTTCTACGACTTTACGACCAGCTATCCCGATGCTGATCTTGCGGGCCAGGCCAGGAGAAACCGAGCTACAGGCCGAAAGACCATCACAGCCGCAAGCGCCATTGCAGACGAACAATGGGAGGACGACGAGGACGATGAAGATGTTGAGGCAGGGGAGGACGAATCCGTGTACGACGTCGAGTCTGAAGAAGACGAAGAGGAGATACTTGCAAACAGCAACCTCGTGTACGGTGACACGCCTTATGAACTGGTCCTTCCCTCTGGCGCACGGATCGGACATCGCAGCATGTCGCGCTACTACAAACAATCCTTCGCTGCCCCCTTACCCTCTAAACACGCACCGCTGCTCGAAGACGGCAAGACACCTACAGGGCGCGAGATTGTCCGGCGTATCCTCGCTGAGAAGGAGGGTGTGCTTGTACCTGCGAGCGGCGCTGGGTTTGGCGCGTATGGGAATGGCACGATGACGATTCGCGCGAGGAATCGTGGCGAGGCGAAGGAGGCGGGCAGGCATGTGCGCGAGTTTAGAGATCAGAAGAAGAGGGAGCATTTCAAGACTGCTGTTGCGTTCCGTAACAACAACCAGAAGCATTTCCGGGATCCTCTGCTGCAGTAGATGCGTCGTCGTGGATGACTTCTCTTTCGTTCTTGTGCCTGTACCTATATCGATGTATATAGTGTGTTCTTTGATGGGACGCCAATGTGGTATGTAGATGCTCAATTGTTCTAAACTTTTCGCGCTCCATTTATCATATCTTTGCAAACATAGTATTAGTCTTACTGTAAATTTGTGGTAAAAACAAGCGAGGCAGTCAATATTGCAACAATTGCCCATTAGCGGCGACTAGACTGGGCCCGGAAGTCAGGAATCAAATAAGTAAGAGTGCACAGCGTGAAGTGGGGGAGCGGATGGGGTATGCGTGTGGAATATTAAGCAGCAATCAGAGAGAAGCGACGAGAGAGAGGCAGAACGAAACAAAAAGAAACAAAGAGTATCCGTCTGAAATTCTAGAGTCGATCAATACAGGTACGCGGCAGGAACGATTCCTTCCCTCCCTGTATTCTCATCTCGCACATACCACCATGCTGGATCACGATCATCCAGCACCGCAAGCTGCACGCCGGTCTGCAGCGGCAGCTCGCCCTCTCCCTCACCATCAAAGCTGTATCGCGCAAATGCTGGGCGACCCACTTCCTCCTCTGGCTCGTGCCCTGTCCCAACGATACCAGCCCCAGCAGCGGTCGCAGGAGTCTCTGTTCGCCGCCACCCATCAGCGTCGGTGTGGCCGCCCTCGGTGGATGCACCAGCTGCCCACGTTCCACGGTCCTCGGTGCTCTGGCGTTTGGTTCCTGCTGCTGCTGCAAGCGCACCTGCACCTGCCGCAGTGCCTAACGAGCCGGGGTTCATAAAGGTGGATCGAGTCGCTGCGTTGATATGCTCAAGCATAGACGAAGGACCCTCTTGCACACTGGCGTCATCCTCTTCAGCAAACATCTTGTGGTCCATCTCAGAGGAATCGCGAGAGAGAAGCGTCCAGAGGACACCAGCGAGAAGCAGGAAGAAGACGATACCGGCCGCAATGGCGATCGAGATGAGGATGACGACACCGGTGGCGAGGAAGGCTGGGGAAAACAGACGGTGGATAAGTAAAGGTAATATAGAATACTAAGGAAAGCAACTTACTTCGCTGGGTGAAGGAGAACGTAGTGAAAGAGTGGTACAATCCTGCAATCGCACCAGTCGCGCCTGACGACGTAGTGGAAGTCAGGTAAGGGTACCATGTTTGCCCATCGAATAAGGCTGATGACACATTTCCGAAAGTGCTCGAGTCCAAGGCACCCGAGACCATCAGCACACGATCTGTGTGGATCAGGTTGTTAGATGAGTGTGAATTGAGGAGTGGCACGAATGTCATCTGGGAGAAGGTCGATGCGCCGGTGAGGGGTGTGTTGACAGAGGTCCAGGAGCTACCGTCGAAGTGCATCACGAAAGGTGTGGTACCGTCGGTGGATCTAGAGCAAGAAGCAAAGGGCTGTCAGCTCAAATACAGTAGAGAAGGAAAGAGAAAATAGGCTCACCTTCCAGCAGCGAACACATCATTGACATTCTCGTTGTTGACACTGACAGCGGTGACAGGGCCTGGGAGGCCAGAGCCAACGGCAACCCATGACGAGTTGGAGAAGTAGTACTTGGCCACATTGGCAGATGTGCCATCTTGCAGCGAGATGGCACCAGCAACGACAAGGACGTTGTTGGATCCATCCTCGGCGTAGTCTACCGAGGCAACTTCGCCTTGGATGCCGTTGCCCAAGCCAACCCACTTGCTGGCACTCGTGTCCCACGCGCAAACAGCCTGGCACGAGACAGAACCGGCTCCAGCGAACGTGCCTGCTACGATAACGTAGTGGCTCTGGGACTTCTGTGGGGGGTTCGTGATTGAACGGACGGAAATCTCGCCGTTCAGCGCTGCAATCACGATCATCAGTCTAAGAACTGGGGTAAAGAGAGATATCATGAACAAGGAACATACCTGATAGTGTGCCGATGCTGGTCTGCCAGCTCAGGCTGTACAGATCGTACAACGCCAAGCCTTCGAACGATCCAACAGTGAAGTTCCCGCCCACCCAGAGTGAATGATCCTGCACGAGTAATGAGTACACTGTGCCATTGATCTGGGGACCCTCCAGTGGCGCCAAAGTCTCCGTGGTAGTATCGTAGAGCGCAACACCAGAAGACAGCGAAGAGGAAGAGCCAGTGGCAGTGGGGACGAATGAGAAGTTGCCACCAAGGACGACGGACTCGTGGGAAGTAGACTGGTTGGTCCAGAACGCCATCGCGAGGACAGCAGGCGCAGGGGCAGCCGGAGGAGTAGGGAGTTCAGAGGTCGAATCGCGGCTGAGCAAACGAGCTGGCGAAGTGTTGGCACCAAAGAGGCCACGGAGGTTCAACCATGAGGTCGCGCCACCTTCCTCCTCGCGCAATCCACCTCGCCTACGACGAGACGACTTTGTGGTGTTTGAAGGAGGCGAAGATGTTCCGTTGGAACCAGCTAGGGCAGCGTCCACCAGCGGCGACGCGCTCTGGCCCAGGGTTGGTTCGCCGCTCTTATCAGCGCTGAGGATCGCCCAACCTGATGCGCTGTTACCGCTAACAGCACTAATGCTGCCCGCAATAAACTCGGTCGCAGAGGAGACAGTGACGAAAGAAGGTGACCCAAGGACAAGGCCGTTCCCGCTGACCCACTTGTTCATCGAGACATCCCAAGTAGCCACACCACCCGATTCAGCGCCATAAGTTGCACCAGGAGTGGAGTACGTCTCCGAGAAATTGCCTGCGAAAACAATTTCTCCTTGAGACGAAGAGACACTGATAGATGCAACAGGTCCGTTCAATCCACCACCAAGAGGGCTCCAGGCACCACTGGAAACGTCGTATTTCGCAACATAGCTCAACCCAGAAACGGAGCTGGCACTATCCTGCACATTCGTGAACGTTCCACCAACAAACAAGGTCCCATTCGCGTACGCAAGCGCGTTTACTGCGTCATTGAGACCACCTCCGGCGAGAATGACAATGCCACCGTTCGCAAACGAGACGATATTCGTCAGAGTGCCATTGCTGCTCGTACCACCGAACTGACCACCCAAAAATAGCTGGGAGGGTGATGCGGCAGCTACAGCATTGACAATGGCGCTCGCCGCCTCTGATCCCAATGCCGTAGCAAACGCCGTCGAGACACTATCAAAGCTCGACTCGCTCGTGTTCGCGATCGTCCCTGTGGCATTCACGCCTGAGCCCGAGTTGCCCGTGTTCCACTCGAAGAAGCCAAAGCCTGACGCGCCACCCGTCAACGAGCCACCACCACTCCCTCCAGAGCCGCCAGAGCCGCTGGTCGAGAGGGAGATGAGCTCAAGCTGTACACGATCGGCAATAACAGCCCATTTGCCATTCTGCCCAGAGCCCGTAGCGTTAGCGGCCAGAGCCAGCTTCACAGAGACGGTATACGCAGGAGCGGCGGGAACAACATAGCCCGTGTAGATGAGGACTTTAGTGTCGGCTGTAACGTTTTCATCCACAGTTTTGGTCACATCAGCGGCGCCACCACCGGGAGAGATGGTGATATCTACGCTGGTTCGGGAGGAGCAATCTGCGAACTGCTGGCATCCGGGTACGTATACATAAACGTTGTACACGCCAGATGCAGAAACGTACGGGAACCATGTAAGTGTGGGGGCATTAGCAGGGGTGGTGCCAACTGCGACAGAGGCTTCAAGCATCGTTTCCGTAGTACCAGCAATGGTCGTGGTGGAGTCAATGATCGACCACTTGCCAGTTTGGTAGACTCCCGAGGCGTCGGGCGAGTAGCAAGAACGACCATTGTTGTCGGTGATTGCAGAGGCAAAGGCACCTTTGAGAAACATAGATAATGTGAGCTGTAGCAAAGACAAAACAACATAAGGCTCAACCAAAACGCACCATCGGACAAGAGCTGGAGCAAGTGAAGACCAGCAGAATCGCCATCCCACTCAAGGAGGGTAATTTGGGCACCCGTCAGCGTTGTTGAGTCCGGGAACAAGAAGTCCTGGTATGGCACTGTTGTATCTTGCAAGAGCGGGCACGAGTCGGAGCAAGTCATATTGGCCTTAGTTGACGGATCGATATAGGTCAATGTGAGAAGCTCATTCGATGGGATAGCCGCGACCCTATTCGGCGAGAGAAGGGAAAATTGGGAAGGGGGTTGTAAGTGATCATTCAACCAAATGAGGAAAGGGGACTGAATAGGCACGGAAGTCGTGTGCTCTCAGGTGATGACACTCACCTGAACGTCTTTGTGCCATGGTTACTAATGAACGTGTTGCCCAACCGAATTCCTCGCGCATTATTGAACTTGTTGGTGCGAAGAGTGAGTTGGGTGAGCATGTTATCGGCAGAAAACCAAGTGTTGTTGGGACCATCTGCCCCTGCTGGGCACAGAATGTTGGTGATGTTGGTGTACCCTGCCTCCGAGGTTGATGGGTTTGCGTCAACATCGGAGGAGTCCAAGGGGATAGGGACGAGAGAGCTGGAGAAGGGCGTAGCACCAGGGGAATACGGCACATTTGGGTTGTTGGTCGAGTTCACTGTGACATTCGACGCGAAGCTTGTCAGGAACGAACCCCCAAAGTACAGCGCTGACGACGCGGATCCTGTCCCAGGTGCAATAGTGCGCACACTGGCTCCATCTCCTTTGAGGCCAAAGAAACCAGGGGCAGACCATGTGGATGCCTTGGCATCGAAAATTGCAACACTCCCTCCATACTGAGTTGCGTCTGCACCTACGGGTGCATGGAAGTCACCACCCGCCCAGACATGGGACGCGCTGGGGTCACAGTAGAGCGAATATACGGTGCCGTCTAGCCCACTCTGCATTGCAGCGAGTTGATGCGAACCAGTGTCATACGACGCGATGTTGGTGTACGCCGCCCCCGATAATGATGAGAAACTACCACCAATGTAAATGGTGTTTCCGATAGAGCAGACAGCGTGTATTGACCCGCCCGCATTGGTGGACGCGATGGCGGTGGTGGTACCGTTCGAGAGAGCGCGTGAGAGGAGGGTAGAGGTGGACCCATCAAAAGTGTTGGTCTCATTCGCGGTGTAAAAGTCGAGGCCGGCGAAGGAGCCGCCGACTGCAACGACACCCATACGAGCAAAGTCGACCTGAGGCATAATAGAGGAGGCGGAGGCAAAGGCGACGGGGGCGAGGAGAGCAGTCATTAGAGAAGAAGAAGAGGAAGAAAAGAGTAAGGAGGGGAGTGATCTAGAGTGGCCCATGACTGGCGGTGCCGCGTGCAATGTCGTGGACGACGACGATGACGGTGGGCAGGTCGTCAGGAGAAGGGCACGATGAACAAGGCTGGGTGGAAAAGAACGGAAATCAGTTGGTGACACTGTTTGTCTCTGTTGATCGCAACTTGTTTCCCTCCGTCAGGGGCGGCAATTTCCTGCGTTAGTTGGGCTGCTGCAATAATGACTCTTCGTCGGGGAATAGAATGTAGAATTTGAGAACAGTGCTTGCTAAAATCTATCACTCATGGTGCAGCATGAAAAACTGGTGCTACTGGAGTGAACACGAGTTTGACGCGTGTTTTTTTCCTCGAGTGAATTGATCGTTGACTGCCTGCCAAACATCGTATTCAGCCCGTCCAAGTAGCCTGATGATGGAATTCACGAATGTGTGTATAGAATATATTCTCGAATAAATTACGTTTTGCTGTGAACAAGAAGCACTCTTGAATGGACAATTGTGTCCGCGGGATCCGGCCCAAATAGAACCCGACGACGCGTTTGATTCCCCACGACGATCCTAACCTCCACTGTGAACTTCCAACTCTTTCCTCCTCTTGTACTGCACACAGAGATGTCTGGCTCGTCGTCAATCATCCATGCCACCAGCGGCGCCGCTGCTGGCGTCGTGGCCATGACCCTCACATAGTACGATCCCCTCTCCCAACGAGTCTGAGTGCCACCGGGGAATTAACCGCATCTTGTCGCTATCATCTTGTCGCATCCCCGTACCTTGACCTAATGCGCCTACAAGTCCTCTTATCTTCTTGTCGACTCGTGCTGCCGTGCAGGTCAAGAACTCCAACAAGGTTCGGTCACTCCATGCAGTCATTGTCATTCTGGAGAACTGCAAAGACTGAAATTTCACACCCCGCACAAACGTGCCAACATATGCTTAGTCCACCTATGAAGCCATCACGGACATTATCAAGAGCGAAGGGATCACTGGCCTGTACAGCGGGCTCAACAGCTCCCTGCTTGGGATCGCCGTCACGAACGGGTACGTCGCCTGAACGATCATGGTAACCACTTCTCTAGCTCAAACCCTCATGCGAACCTCGTATCCATCAGTTTTTATTACTATTTCTATGAGGGAACAAAAGAAGCGTTCATTGCACGCCGTCCGAAGGGAGCCTCACATGCTCTCACTACCCTCGAATCGATGCTTGCTGGTCAGTCCCACGTCCCTGGTGCACACTATTTTGAAGGATGAGAATGCGACCTCCCCCCTTCCGCAAATAGGCTCCATTGCCGGGTCGGCCACCTCGATTCTTGTCAACCCCATCTGGGTTGTGCAGACTACCCAAGCAACCCAGACCATGACTGTCAACGATCCTTCGTCCTCCACCTCGAAGCCCGTCAAAACGAAGAAGATGGGTCTCATCGAGACGGTCCGCTTCATCCTCAAACAGAATGGTGTTGGCGGTCTATGGCGCGGTATCGGCCCTGCACTAGTGCTGGTCCTGAACCCAATTATCCAGGTCAGTCAGAACTACTAGAAGCATTGATGCTAGAAATCGGATTCAATCTGACGCAATCATGGGCAAATGATACAGTACACTGTGTTTGAGCAGCTGAAGAACTTGCTCATTGTCCGACGAACTGCAACACTTCGAGCAGCCTCCCCTGGTAGCAAGGCTATCGCCATCCTGTCTGATATGGACTTCTTCTGGCTCGGCGCGCTCTCCAAGCTTAGTGAGTGTCATCTTATCTCGTACCTCAAACATAACAGTGAACTCAGTCATATCTTGTGTGCCACAGTCGCTACGTCATCGACATACCCCTATGTGAGTCATGCCCCATCATGCGAATAATCTTGATATGCTAAAACAAGCCATTGCATCTGTGCATAGATTGTGATCAAGAGCCGACTCCAGGCAGGACATGCTTCGGCTGCCAAGTACAAGAACTCGCTCGATGGGCTGGCGACTGTCATCAAGGAAGAAGGCATTGCCGGCCTGTACAAGGGCATCGGCAGCAAGCTGGTGCAATCGGTGCTGACAGCTGCCATCCTGTTTGCTGGCCAAAAGAGGATTTACGAGTTGACGAGGGCGGTGAGTTGGATCGAGATCTGCTGTATCATGCATGGAGGCTGATTCAATTTTTAGGCCATGACAGCAGTCCCTGCTGTGAAAGCGTAGATAGAGTCATGAGTTTTGCTGCTGTTATAGACCGATTTAATTCCGATAAAACGTTGTGCAATAATATATGCTGTGTGTGACATCGAGTCAAGAGAACCTAGTCAAAACCTGAGATGGCGCGTGTGTGGTTGTGATGGATTGCCCCGGCTCCGAACGAAGTGGGACGTCAATTTTCCATCTTGAGCCTTCGACTCCGACCCACGACTCACGAGCCACTTTTGCTTCTAACTAAGGCTTGGATAACGCTATCTTGTTTATCGGAGAGCACTTCACGATGTCTCAGCCTCCAAATCGCATGAATCCCAATGCGTTCAGCTTTGTCCCGGGTCAGATCCCTAGGCAAAATGTCCCGCAACAGCAACAGCAGCAGCAGCCTCCTTATGGCGGTGGGGACCCTAACCAGCAGTACCAACAACCTGGACAGCCAGGGCAATACCCATACCCTCAGCAACAGCAAAACTATTACCCCCAATATGGGGGAGGAGGCTATCAGCAGCCTCCACCTGGCCAATATGGCCAGTACGGCCCACCTCAGGGTCAGCGTGGCCCCTATGGCGGTGGTGGCGGAGGGTATAACAATCAACCGTATGGTGTGCCCCCTCAGCAACAGCAACAACAGGGAGGATCGTACACGCCTCCTCATGCGCGCCAGCAGAACTGGAGGAGCAACAACACCAACACCCCGCCACCCGATAATAACAATAATGCGCAATTTAGGCCAGGGCCTCCTGCACCTGCAGCTGCCGATCGGGCACCGATCGAGCGTTCCGATCCGTCGTCCGCCCCTGCTCCCGCCAAAACTATCTCGCTCAATATTGGTGGCGGTGGAGGAGCCTCAACTCCTCCCCCAGCTGCGAGCAAGCCTGCAGCCGATCCTGCACCAGCAAAGACTATCTCACTTAATATCGGCGGTGGCTCCAAGCCTACCCCTGCGCAGGCAGCAGAAGAGAAACCAAAAGCTGCTCCCGCCCCCGCGTCTGCCCCTGCTTCTGAACCAGCGCCAGCTGCCGCCAAAACTGACGCTGCTCCTGCCAAGACTACCGTATCCAAGTCGAAAGATTTCAACTTTTCATCGGACAAGAGCAAGACCACTGCTGATGCGGTGCTGAACGATACATTGGCTGTGGCCGATCAAGAGACCTTGAAGGATCTGTATGGCGATGGAGACGTTGTTGACACTAACGGTGCGTTTTCCCGGCCACTGTTACTACTCTCTCTTTATATTTATCCGTTTGCTCGTGATCTACGTAATTCTAGTCAAATCCCATGTCAACATTGTGTTCATCGGGCACGTCGATGCGGGCAAATCCACCCTCGGAGGACAGCTCCTCTATCTCACAGACATGGTTGATAAGCGAACGATGGAGAAGTATGAGCGCGAGGCCAAAGAGGCTGGTCGTGAGACCTGGTACCTCAGTTGGGCCCTCGATTCCACCACACAGGAGCGAGCCAAGGTTTGTCTTTCTAGATGGCATTCTCCCCCGATCGCATCATGTCGCTCAATTCTGATTCAAACATGGTTTAATTAATATTCCGAAATGACCAGGGCAAAACTGTAGAAGTCGGTCGTGCATACTTTGAGACTGCTGCGCGCCGCTACACCGTGCTCGACGCCCCTGGCCACAAGACCTATGTCCCCTCCATGATCTCTGGTGCTGCACAGGCCGATGTCGCCATCCTCGTCATCTCTGCACGCAAGGGTGAATTCGAGACGGGCTTCGAAAAGGGTGGCCAGACTCGCGAGCACATCATGCTGGTCAAGACCGCCGGCGTCACCAAGGTTGTTGTTGTAATCAACAAGATGGATGACCCTACTGTAGGGTGGGAGGAGGAAAGGTTCAAGGAGATCAAAGACAAGCTCACGCCGTTCATCAAAAGCGCAGGATTCAACACAAAGACGGATGTGATTTGGATTCCCATCTCAGCGTATACAGGCGTGAATGTCAAGGATAGAGCGACAAAGGCGCAGGTTTCTTGGCTAACGTCAGTGGTTGCAGTGCAGATCCCTTATAATTATGTCGTTAACGGAACACTGACGCATCATCTTTTTCTATCATAGCGGACCGTCTCTGCTTGAGACACTGGACACGATCCCGCTCATCGATCGTAAGATCAATGGCCCAGTAATCATGCCAATTTCGGAGAAATACAAAGACCTTGGAACCATGGTTGTCGGTAAGCTCGAGAGTGGCCGGGTGAAGAAGGGCGATTCTCTCGTTATGATGCCCAACAAGGTTTGTTACATCCTATCATCGCATAGCACTGTTTCGCCCACATGCATCTTGCTGATCGCGATTCCATCCTTCATTATGTCTGGTGTCCGTGTTAGGTCAATGTGGAAGTGTTGGCCATCTACTCTGAGAGCGAAGAAGAGATCAATTATGCATTTGGCGGTGACAACGTGCGCCTACGCATCAAGGGCATTGAAGATGAGGATGTTTCTCCTGGATTCGTCCTCGCTTCCGCTGCGCGCCCCGTCCATTCTGTGAAACGCTTCGAGGCACAGCTGGCTATCCTTGACCACAAGAATATCATTTGTGCTGGGTACAGCGCCGTCATGCACGTCCACACTCTTGCAGAGGAAGTCCAGCTTTCTGTGCGTACTCGCCCTTCTTCCCTTCCCTCACGACTGCTGACAGTTCTCATGCCGTCACAACCCCATCATTTTGGTGGTCCTTGATTCACCTAAAACAGGCTCTGCTCCATTACTTTGACAAAAAGACCGGGCGCAAGTCGCGGAAACCACCCCAGTTCGCCAAGAGGGGCCAAAAGATCATTGCACAGATCGAAGCGAGCGATTTGGTTTGCATCGAGCGATTCGCGGACTATCCCCAGCTGGGCCGATTCACCCTGCGAGACGAGGGCAAGACGGTCGCGATTGGCAAGGTTCGTGCGAACGTTTTCCTTTGTTCATTTCCCCCTCCCTCTGATTGCACCTAACCTCCTGTTTTTTCGCGGCATGATATTGTTTTACAATAGGTTACTAGGCTGCTCGCTATCGACGAGAACGTGATCACCGAGGGAGTGTCAAACATTGCACTGGGAAATACTGCTTCTTCTACGGCAGAATAAACGCACTATCTACCCTCACTCTCCATACAACGTGCTTGTATTTCTGTTTACGTCTTTTACCATGTATTTACTTCCAATCCCATGGCCCAGGAGCCGCTCCTATCCAGAACAAGCCGAACGACTACAGAAAGACGAGGAGCCCCGTAGGCAAGAAATTACTGGATATTATTCAAGGATATATACGGATTCATGCAATTTCGTAATCGTGGAGCAGGACATATCATCCAAGGCGCATGGGAAAGTCCAATGGGGCATTTATCGTGATGCTTTGACGTCTTCAGCAAGTATAGCCTCGTTCAGTTCATCAAGAGGCGCTAACTCCCTTTTGTCGACGAGATCGAACTAATAAAATATGCTAAGCCGCTATGAACTTTCGTTAAAAAGGCGATCAGACAAACCTCATTGATGAACAGGAAGAAATGTCGATAGCTTGTGTTCAGATGGGCTGCAAACCATGGGAAGCGGAGAACGAAAAATAAGTCAAACTACCCGCAGAGAGGAATACATAAATGAAAGCGACATACCTTCGATACCCAATGCGCAGATTTGCTCAAAGTGGTGAGAGTAAATGTGGGCATAGACACGGAACAGGCGCCGAGCGATTGTCTTGATGACACCCTCGCGGAATTTAGGAGGGAACGGAACGCCTGTTAACAGAAGGCAAGGAGATAAACACAGTGTTGTCTAGCAATGTCCAAACTGCGCACCGATCTTGTGGGGGAAGATGGCTTCGTTGTCTAACTGCATCTGCACCCAGTTCATCAGGTTATCGATATACTCCGGAGCCGGCATCTTGGTTGGTCGTTTATAGTTCACTCCATCTTCCCAGAGATACTCGTATCTAGACCGACCAGCGTCATTATGCCTGAAATTCTCGGAGGGCAAAGTAGGAGACGAACCGTGGTCCCGCAGACATGACTGGGCACTATGAAAAGATCGAGGCAAATTGAGACAAGAAAGCTGGAGGCTGGGAGGGAGAGCCTTGGACTGGGTCGCACCTCTGTTGGCGTGCAAAACTCTGTTATTGTCCCGTAAAGCATGTTAAGATGGTTGAAGAAGTCCACAGCTTGCACCCCCAAGAAAGCCCAATTTTTTTCAGTAGGTCTCCCTGCAGGGTATTTATGGTCTTGTATCAAGCCTGCATACCGTGTACTGCGAGCCATTCATTCAGATCCTCGCCCTCAGGGAGCACCACGGCTAATCGAAGATTTCCAGATCCCTGTGCGGTACGGTTACTACGTTGAGATCGACGGTTCGAGCTCCTAGTTAAACATACCAGTGTCGCTTCTGCGTACTTCCTCAATTGCCATTGCTTTGTACCTTCGGGTACGTCTTTGCGAGGTCGGAACGTTCGCGCCTTGATACCCCTAGAATCGCATGACCTCGTGAGGATATGCCGGGCACAAACAGCGGACAAATCGGCGCGTACATCCCGAAGAAAGACATCTTAAAAGGCTAGATTGAAGAGTAGTGCAGCTTAGTTGTGTGT
Source organism: Clavulina sp. PMI_390 (assembly GCA_015039315.1). Lineage (NCBI taxonomy): Eukaryota > Fungi > Basidiomycota > Agaricomycetes > Cantharellales > Hydnaceae > Clavulina > Clavulina sp. PMI_390. Next base: position 187,595 of record WIDE01000007.1, read on the forward strand.
ATTGCAAGGGGCCACTCGATGTTGACAAACAGGGTATGACAGAAGACGACAAACAAATACGCAACGAGAAGAGCCACTAGAAATACAACAAGTACTAATAATACACAGGGAGAAAACAACAACACATGATATACATGAGAATGATGCGGAGCGTTGGATTACCAGGCCAGCTCAGTGTTCATACTGGCGCAGACGGCGTCACCCTTTCCTCCGGAGCACCCAGTCTCCACCTGACTTGCTGGTTGAGCAAGATTGATCTCGAAACCGCGCGCTTTTTCTAGCGCGAGGTGCTCCTCCACGAAGGCTCGTACACGGGACTGGTAGAACAGAACACCGATCTGTATCATATATTAGCACTGATGGCTTGCAAGGGGTAGATCAAACTAGCGCTCATACCTCTTTATCGGGATGAAGGAAGCCTCGGCTATATATACCAGAGTTCAAATTACGTTGGGTAGCAACGCACAAATCGTAGTCTTCTATCTCGACCTAGTATGGCAAGAAGAATGTGAGCATGGACTGTTGTAGCTAATACCAGAGGTCAGGTTATGCACTGACCTGCTCGTAAAACTCCATATATTTGCGAAATTTCTCCATTGGCTCTCCTTTACGCTTGAACACATCATACTCCATCCTGGTCTCAGTTGCGCTGACAGGGACGGTTCTGAACTCAAATGCGATCCGTCAGTATCAAGACCTGAGTACACTGCAGTCCAAGTCCCTCACCGCATCATATACCACATCATTGGGGTCACGGTGACGCCATTGGTCGGGAAAATAAACGTGAAAGACGGCGGCGCCTCGTCCTTATCTGCACCTTCAGGCAGAACCGCGTTGGCGCCAGCCTTGTTATCTGCCGTATGACGAGCGAAGTTGGTCTGGGGAGAAACGGCATAAGTCTCCAGGGCAAGTGATTTGGCAAAGCCAGGGTGGGCGATATGGCAGTGGTAGCATTCTAAGAAATTCTCCGCATTAGCGGATAGAGCGGAAAGTGAATTCTCGATAACTCACCTTGATAACCGTCCATAAGTGTCTGTCAAATCCAAGGATGTTCAGCGACATAACGCAAGCGGGCAGAAGTGACAGACCTTCCAGTTGTATGCCCCGACCTTCGTCCTATGATTTGAAGCATCGCTCAACACCGCTCTACGACAAAAAGGTGACATGCGCCGTACCAGGAATACGCATATTCATAGTTATCAGGATTGAAACCATTCCACTCCGCCGGAAGTGCTCCGAAATGCTCTTCAAATCGAACGGTGTGTTCTGCCTGAGGTGGAGCCGGAGTTGGTTCATCCTTGACGGGCATTGAGGGTAGAGCAAATGTCTTGTCATCGGGTGTCTTGGGAAGCTCAAAGCTACCGTCATCCGAAGGAGAGCCTGGAACTACCGTTGGCTCAGTAGCATAGGTGGGCTCCATCATGTAAGCTCCGGGAAATGAAGGCTCAGGCTCAATATCAATCAGGGAAGGGGCATCGCTTGGCCCAGCCGTCGATTCGAGGGAGATAGGCACGTGAGGATCGGCCGACGCACTGCCGCGAGTCATCGCGAACGGCTCGTTCGCCGCTACAGTGGTCTGAGAGAGCTCAGATTCGGTGGGAGCGAGAGGTGCAGCACTGAAGTTGATGAATATGAAGCCAGAATCGGTGACATGCACATGAAGTTTGAAGAGGCCATTCGCTTCCTTATCCAGGAGGGGGGAGCCTTCAGAGCTAGTGAACTGAGGTGCTTTGATCAAGGCGCCCGTGGAGGAAGAATATGACCTGTTGAGGTAAGGTGAGCTGATGTAAAGACTCAAAAGAGATCACGAACCAGCCGTGGTATTTGCACCCCAAGACCAGACTGGAGCCCGTTTCCTTATGGACGAGAGGAAATGCACGATGACGGCATACGTTCTAGAATATCACATGAGGGCATAAACATACATGGCAAGGGACATGTGATGTGATAGTCACTTACATGAAAGGCGCTCTGTAGTGAATTGAGCTTAACGATGAGCATATCATGTGGGCTGTAGAGTGGGGCTGGCTTACGAAACCTCCTTCCTTGTTCTTCACAACGAGGTAGGGATAGCCTGCGTACTCGAGCTTGAGATAATCACCAGGTTTAGTGAACCGAGACCTATGCGTCGCTAGAATCCAGAGCTTGGAGAATATCGCGCGGCGTTCCAGTTGGTAGATGCTGTGGGAGGGATGAACGTGAGGAACGGGGGAAAGTATGGAGAGAACCGGGTGCGCATACCGTTCGTCACGAAACCACTGGGCCGGAAGGGATTTGTCTCCATCTTCGAGGCTTTGGGCACTGCTCCTCGCTGGGAATTCACAAGCTGCTGCCATGCTGTAGAAATGTTATCTGGAGGGATGGGGATGAGAGTGAGACGCTGTCGGGAGATACGTGTGCCGGCGTCACTTGTCTTATATCGGATATTACGGTCGAGTATGAGGTGGAGGCCTGGTTCCAATCCTCACGTTGTTGTATAGGGAGGAGTGGCTTATCAATTATCATGGCAAGATTCGCAGAGGAAGGATCGGAAGCAGTGAATTAATATGTATCAATCAAGCGTGAGCTTCTTGACGGGTCGACAGGCGGCTAGAGTCGCGTAGAGAGAAATCTCATACATCGCGCTGCGCAAATTGGCAAGATTCACGGGTTCGCGCAGTCTAGGCTGGCAGGTGATCATCACAGGAGTTACCGACAGTGAGCCAGCCTCCCCGTGAGTGAGTCAGGTTAGTTAGAGAGTAATGACGAAAGGGCGTTCGGGCTATGAGACTTCCGAAAGGGAGAGATGTGCCTCCACCTTGCCACGAAATTCCGCTATCACACGAGAAGCGGCGGAGCCGTGATAACTCTTGAGATAAGAATCTCACATTGACATACGGCGGACCTCGTGATTCAATGAGAGAGAATATCTTCACGGGTGATCAATGTGCCTGAAGAGGGGGCTTGAGGTGCCATGGGGAGACTTTATCAGTCCTAAAATGTGTGAGCAGTGGTGAGCGCATCTGGACCTGTTGGAAAGTGTCACCTGTGACACCACTCCATTCAAATGTATTCTTGTGCACGCGACCCTTTTTAGGGAGCTAGTGCCAGTGACCTTTTGCGTCCTCAGGGCATAATCACCTTTCTCGATGCACCGCCCTGTTCCTAACGTGATCTCTGGTCACACGGGCTTTATTGTTTATGAGAACAGAGCTAGGTCACTTTTCGCAGGACCATGGGGAACAGTTCAATACGTACATCATTGGGCGATCCGTACGTCCATGGATGACGATTAAGCCCAAGAAATAGCATAATGGTGGGTGGCTTAGGGTGAGGCAACGGCGGCCCACCTAATCCTATGCGAGGACTAGCTGTTCGGACGGGAGAGCAACAATGGGCCTTCAAATGTTAGTGGGAATGCTTGAGGGGAATGACTAGTATGACTGCGTTCTGGTGGTAGAGATCTCCCCAACGGCAGATTTGGCCTGTGTAGATCGCGGAATAACGTGCTTTAGACCAGCTGATCAAGGCGAGCAGCGGATCGAGTACGTAAACCCTAGAGAGCAGGTGCCTTCGTGAGCTTTGTGGCCAATTCAATGAGAAGATCCTCCAGGGAGGAGTCACCAATTAGGTAGCTCCAGCCTCCTCTTCCTCCGCATTGGTTGGCGCGGTTAATGATTTGCCATCGAAAATGGTGCGCACATGGAGCCTGATAGCGACTAGAGCCACAGGCCATGGTAAAACAGTAGTATTACTAGTTTCGATCCACGCCACCTAAACCGGTACATCAATGAAAGAAGATCTAGTTCCAATAAAACAGAATGAGGATCCTTTGCTAAAAATCTGCGTTCTCACACCTAACACAACACTTCAAGGACAACGAGATCCATCATGAGACGATATCGCGATGTCTAGATGTGGGGTGGAACTGTCAACAATATTGTTTATTAAGGGAAGAAGCAGACACTGTGACTCACCTATTTGCGGGGAAGATCGCATCATCGTCCTCGAACTTGACGCCTTTCAGTGGCATAGCAGTGGCGAGTCCGTGCTTGACAGTGAGCACCACCGGCTTCTCGCTTCTTAATTAAGCGATTTTTCGACTCTCATCACACTATTCCTTCTTTGTGATATTAATTCTATGGGTGACTGTCATATATTGGAACACCCACTGACTGGTGGCAAAGGGTAGATACAAATTGTACGGACTCTCGATAGTGAAGACAAGGCAAGACGATCCCATGCTAATTGCGGGCCTGGAGAGCGGTAAGAATGGCCGCTCCAACGGCATGCGAGGACGCAGGGTTCTGGCCTGAGAACAGCAAAGCGACGTTAGCCGACGGCTCTATTTACTCTGAATGCTACGTACCAGTAATGAGATTTCCATCGACGACCACATAAGACTATGTGCACAATAAGAACGATGTCAGCGGACCTATCTAAACACCACGAGCTATAAGGGACGTACACCAAACAGAGCATCTGCCTTGCTGAACTTTGCGCCTAATTCGACGAGACGATCTTCTAGAGAGAAAGGCACTGATTTGGTGCCGCCGATCGCCTCCTCTTCCGCATTCGACAGTCCAGTCAAGGATTTGCCGTCGAAAATAGCACGTCCATCAACCCTCGCTGCTACTAGGGCCGCAGGTCCGTGGCAAACGGCAGCGATGATCTTGTTCTCTTTTGCGGCCTACATTGAGGGTTTGCTGTCAGTCAAATCCGACGATGGTGCTGAACCAAAGACTCACATTTTCGACCAACTTGGCATTGATAGGATCAGTGGCGAGATCCATCATGGGACCATGCCTAAGCAGAATAAATCCAATTGGTCTGTCAAATTGATCGTTCGCTGACGAAGTAGGATGCAATTGAGACTCACCCGCCAACGTAGAAGATCACATCATAATCCCCAACTTTGACATCCTTCAGGGGAAGGGCAGTAGCGAGTTTCTGCTTCACTGCGTCATCATTGAGGAATTTGGTGCTTTCTTCATCGTCCTTGAAACCTTCAACACTCGTTGGATCGAGTGGCGGATTGGGACCACCAGGGGCAGCAAATGTGATCTAGAGTGACGAAGGTAGAACAAACATGAGCGCTCGCTTTCTAAATCTTCGACAAACACGCCGCTATTAGAACGATAGCTAACCTTATAGTGAGGAGCCAAAGCCCAGTAAGGGTGCGCCGCTGAGAATAGTGAGAGTACGAAAGAGAGGAAGTGCACATGAGTAGCAAGTAACACGAGAACGCGGTAGATCTCAAAGCGTACGTACCTTCAGGGAGATACCATCCCGTGGGGTGGCCATCGAGGTTCTTGGAGGCGGAACTCAGAACGAACAAGATAGATGCAGACATGGTACGTTCGGCTTTCTTGAGGATAGAGGATTGTCTGAGAGGCAGGTGGCCTGGTGAAGTGATGATGGCAATGGTGGGTCGCTCGAGGCATCAGTTTTATAGTCTTAGAGAGTTGGAGGTTGGAGGCCAGTGTTGGCCTCCACACCACCGAAGCCGCAAATCGTCACTTCACAGATGACAGACAACCCCCTCGAATGGCAAATCAGCGAGGAACCTGGGACAAGATTGGCTTCGTTTAAGATGTGCAAAAGGTCATTGGTGCCGCTTTCATGACTAGCTCTGACAGCTGCAAGTTGCAAACCGAAGAGACTCTCTTACGAAGTGGAGGCCGGGTGGAGGCACGATCACGTGATGGCGGTGGAGGGTGGAGGGCACATTGAATGGCGAGTTGTCGTGCAGCCCTCGATGGCATTGTAAGACGGGACATGTTAGTTAGGACTATGTGCCTTGATAGAAGGAGTAGGGATCTAGCGGTACCATCTACTAGTCAACAATCACCCAAGATTTTTGGACCACTGATTCTAAGCTGCTCAGGCTGTTGGACTGGACTAGCGGGCCGCAAGTTGGCATTTTGAAGTGCAGAGAAGCTTGTCCGTGTATTTATGTGCTAATGAACTCTGGCGTGAAGAGTCCTTCAATATTTTTCATGCCCAAAGCCTAATAACTGCCAGCATCGCGAGGATCGTGGTCAAAGGCAAATAGCAAGCATTTTGCTACATCACACAGCCAGGGTGCTCGGAAAGTGATAACACTAGACCGGAAGAGTTGTGAATGATGATCCTATAGTGATTTACAGATGTTGTCATGAATGCCCTATGTAGCTTGGAGTCCATCACCACGTTGGAACAGTGAACACTACTAGCCTGAGGTTATTGGATGGTGAAGCCCAAACTGAGAGTGTTCACGTACTATGGCAGATACAAATTTCTCAGATATATGCGGTGAGGTTTATAGGGATGCAATACGACCAACAAGTGGAATCAACGGAGGTATTGTATTGAGCTGCCTGTAACGCGTTAGACAGTGTTGAAGATCGCACATGCTCAGGATGATTACAATTTGGCTCGTCCTTCAAGAGCAGCCTTGATAGCCTCACCAACGCCTTTAGCAGACGCAGGGTTCTGGCCTGCACATAAAAACAACGTATCAGTACTGGATACAAGCGGAATGGAGAGTCCACATACCTGTAATAAGATTACCGTCGACAACGACGTGAGCCTATTTATTGCAAAAATTTGAGCGCGACGACCTTCATAAGTATTGGGCGGTATAATGGCTTACCCCCCACGGCTTCGCTGCCTTGGTAAACCGTCCGCCTAGCTCGACCAGACGGTCCTCGAGCAGAAAGGGGATATCATGGGCCCTTCCTACCTCCGCTTCCTCGGTATTAGAGAATCCCGTCACCTCCTTGCCAGCAAAGACAGCCTTGCCATCGACTCGGGCCAACACCATGGCGCCAGTACCATGACATACCGCACTAATGATCTTGTTCTCGGCAACGGCCTACAATGGTGGCTATTGGTCAGAGTGGGCGCGGACAGGTGGTGAGACGGGGTTGGGTGTCGATAACATACAGTTTCCAGGAGTTTCGCATTGATAGGGTCAAATGCAAGATCCAACATGGGTGCATGGCTATCCGATGAGTGATCGATTCCGTTAGAATAACTACTTAAGGGGGGATGAACGTGAGGCGAAACTTACCCGCCAACCCAGAAGATCGCGTCGTGCTCCTTCATCTTGACATCTTTGAGAGCGACTGCGGTCTCGAGGAGCTTCTGCACCTGGGAGTCCTTTAGGAACCTCACGCTCTCTTCGTCTTCTTTGTACGCTTCAATACTGGCAGGGTCTATCGGCGGATTAGGGCCAGCAGGCGCGGCAAAAGTGATCTGTGCGGGGGAAAATCAACCAATACTTCTCCAGAGCTGATGCATCCAGCGGTAAGCTCACACTATAACTGGGCGCCAATACGTAGTAGGGATGAGCAGCTACAGCGTGGATCGGAGCCTCATCATCAATACCAAATCAGTGAGAGGTTGAAGGAGTCTTACCCTCAGGGAGGTACCATCCAGTTTCGCCTCCGGACAGATTCTTAGAGGCACCAGATAGGACAAAGAGAATAGACTGCATGATAGGGTACAAATACTAGGGTGCAGTGGAGGCTGATATCTGGTTGGGTTGTTTTGTGAAAGTAGTGAGTGCTGGGGAGGACAACCGCAGTTGTATTTATATGAAAGTGGTCATAACTTAGAGACTCGAGGATGTGGAGGATGGGTAGATGATATGAAGTAGAAAGTCACGAGCTTAGTAAAGCTCGAATATCAAGGCCCCGGAGGTTGCGGTCGTACTATGGGCAAGACACCCCGAGAGATGGCCTCCACTCGTCACTACACCGCATCGGGATGTTTTGTTACAATTAGAGCCTATTGCAGAGAACCAGCGATGAAATTTTAACGGTGTGCGGTGGTCGTAGGAGCGTCTAATAGAGCCGTACACGTTGCTTTCATTCGAATTCTGGCTGGACTGATACTGGTACCATTAGGCGACCGGAGGATGTTCCCACACTTGAAGGAAGTGAGCAATTGTCAATTGCCATGCAAGTTGATGGGAACCTTATCATCTTAGCTAGATTTCTTGTATCGTGTAATAGAGAGGTCTTTGTTGAGATGCCGAGCAATCGCTCTGATCAAGTTGCACACGATGCATTCTGGTGAATGAGATAAAGCCACAGTAGTCTTACAGCGATTTTTTTAATGTGATAGGTAGCGTAGTAGCTCTCAACTTTCAATCATGCCTGGGATCCTTTGGCGCGTTCCTCAAGGGCAGTTTTGATGGCCTCGCCGACGCCTTTGGCAGAAGCTGGGTTCTGGCCTACATAGAATAATATATCAGCTGAGAACGCACAGTAGAATTGCTATATGACATACCAGTGATGAGGTTGCCATCAACAACGACGTGAGCCTGGATCATTGGAGCGAAAAGTAAGCTTGAGGAGGTTCATGGAGAGTATGCCGGACAGAAGACTAACCCCCCAAGGCTCTGCTGCCTTCGTGTAGCGTCCACCGAGCTCAATGAGGCGGTCTTCGAGCAAGAAAGGAATATCCTTGACTTTCTTTACTTGCTCCTCCTCGACGTTTGAGAAACCAGTCACTTGCTTGTCGGCAAAAATAGCTTTGCCATTAATGCGCGCGAGCACAATAGCGCCAGGACCGTGGCATACAGCAGCAACAACCTTCTTCTCTGTGACAGCCTGTGAAATAATTAATTGCCAGAGTTATAATACGGCGGATATCGAGGTTGATGATGACTTACAGTCTCCAGAAGTTTTGCGTTGATGGGATCGAATGCAAGGTCTAACATGGGTCCGTGGCTATCGGATGACATAGACGATCAATGTCAGTCTAAGTATAGAGTAACAAACAGGATTGGGCTCACCCGCCAACCCAGAAGATCGCTTCATAGTCTTCCATCTTGATATCCTTGAGAGGCACGGTAGTTTCGAGGAGCTTCTGCACCTTAGGGTCCTTCAAGAATTTTACGCTCTCCTCGTCTTCCTTGAACATTTCTATGCTGGCGGGGTCCAAGGGTGGGTTGGGACCACCAGGAGCAGCGAAAGTGATCTGGATGAGACGTGATCAATCGCCTGCTTCCATAAACTGACATAGGGGAATAGCAAGCTCACGGTATAACTAGGAGCCAAGACATAGTACGGGTGAGCAGCTACAAGATTGAGATCGGAGCGTTAGTGATAAGTGTCGGTGCCGATCTGAAGATCGAAGCGTGAGGGTGTCGTACCCTCGGGGAGATACCAGCCAGTTGGCTCGCCAGTCAGCGTCTTCGAGGCTGAAGAGAGGACAAACAGAATAGAAGACATTTTAGTACGTGGGGGGAGGTGTGAGCAGCTATTCGAGGTGCGTTGGATGTGCTGGTGGTTTGGTGAAGGGTCCTGGATGAAGGCTGAACCACGCGTATTTATATGAGACAGCTCATGACCTCATGACGGAACTTTTAGAATAGAGACATGATTATATGGGTGGAGGATTGGTAAAGAGTATGAAGGAGAATGTAAGGCCTTAGCGAAGCCCCAATGTCGAGCCTCTGAGCGTTGGTTGTGTCATGGGCAGAGCACCCCGAGAGGTGGGCCTCCACTACGGAACAGCGGCTGCACGACACCCGGTAGGATGAACTCGCAAGGCACGGCCACAGAATAACATCGATTTTATATTTCATAAACAGGAACGGTACCCTTAGGAGACAGAATTATTATGGGGAGTGGTTAGTGCAGGGAGTGCGACAATTACAGAAAATGGTCCAGAAATTCGAGAGGTCCCAGGATGGTGGCAGTGCCAACACAAGCTAAGCGCCGAGCGTTTACTTGCATTCTCGTCCAGCAATGCGTGTGGCGAACACCCGGGCTATGCTCCCTAGGGGACGCGTCCTACCAAGAACTCTTGTTTCGGCCCGCAGGTCATACGCAGACCACTCGGACCATCACCACCACGCTGCTGAAGACGGACCCACCACTCCCGAAAGTCAGTGTTTGCCAACTCGCTTTCTTTTTAAATTTCTGATCATTGGAATGATTGCGTATAGCCTTTTTCACTCCAGCATGGCGTAATACGCTGATTGGCGGTGTACTGCTATATGGTGTTTATACTTTCATGCCTTCGGGTCTGAGCTCTGAGAACTCGATCACAAAGTTCATCGCCAAGTACAATACTCCGGCAACAGTATGGTCTGATATCAACACTGAGCGAACAGCCCAGAGCAAGGGTGTCGCGGACCGAAGGATCTTGACCCAAAGTGCCGAGACTCCTGCCCTCCAACGCAACCGTTTCCCAAGGTACGCCATATAATCTCTTCGTCCAGCCCAACTTGCTGTTTCTCATTGATGCCTCATTTGAATTCCTGCAGTCTCCTAGACCAAGCTTCCCCTCGTCTTGTTGGCGTTGGGCAAGACGTAGATGTCGCAGATTTTGTTGCAAAGCGCGACGAACAATAAACTATCATCCATTTGTATTCGCTCTCTCTTGCCGTCTTCACCAACTTAATTCCTGCACTATCATTTCGCCCGATTCTCTTCTTGTCTATTAAGCCAATTCCCTATCACATGAGCTGCGTGATTATCTTGAACTCAACTCTACTGCCATGAGCGCATCGCCAGGATCATGCCAACGCTGGAATGGGCCATTTACGTCCACAATGCCGGACTGTAAGGCTCCATGGTGCTACTCTTCGGAACAGCTTGCGTTGACATGCTTTTACAGGTCCTGTTAGCTCCCAGCACCCCCATTCCAGAATCACTCAGTTCAGGTTAGGAATTCAGCATGTCTTGCGGCTCATGGCGCATGGGGTTAAGATCTCGCCATTGTTCCAAAGCTCGGGGCGGTATAGGTTTTACAATCTTACTCGAAAGATTGGTTGGGCATTGTGCTCTAGGTGACCTCCATGATGTCGTCTTCGGCCATGAACCTCAACATGATATAGAAATCGCAGTACATAGACAGGCTTTCGGCAGTCATTATTGGCTACGCTAAGATTCATTATCCTCAAGTAGATAATGATACAGTAGTGTAAATAAATCTGCTCCAAATTCCATGAACTAGTATGGGGCAGTGACCCCCAAGATTCATACTCATGGCGGGGCCCGACGCGATGAGCGTTGACAGTGCTCTTAGTAGTCATACTCGATGGACGCGCCTCCACTGAATGGAGGCTGGCGTATGCGTTGATGGTGAGATGGGTGGATGAACCGCCGCAGCCACTGAGGTGGAGGTCATATTTGTGCCGAGTCCGTCCCGGGCAACGCGCAACACATATGTTGAGCCAGGCTATATACAGCGGCCGCGTCTGGCTGTCCCCTAGTCCTCATCCCACACACTCTCACCCACTCACATCTCTCCTAAGAACCCATCGATAAGAATGCCGACTCTCGCAGCTGCCAAAGCCGCCAACGCGGCAGTCAATCTCCCGTACAGTGTCGCCTTGTTCGTGGGCGCCACCTCGGGCATTGGCCAGGTACGCGCCTTTGCCCGTATGTCGTCGCTGATTTTCTCATCTCATTGACCATTTCACCTCACTCCCAGGCTACTGCCAAGGTCTTCGCCGACTCAGTCAAAGGGAATGCTCACATTATCATTTGCGCACGGAACGAGGAGGCAGCAAACTCTTTGATCGCTTCATTCCCCAAAAACCCCAACGCCAAATATGAATTCCTTCAATGTGATGTATCTCGCATGGCCAACGTAACTCAGGCCTGCAAAACATTGAAAGAGGAACGTGGTCTCACGAAACTCAACTATCTATTCATGAGGTGAGGAGCAACCGTCCCCTTTCGTGCTGTCCCTTTCATTGTGACTCAAATCATCTGGATCTGGTTCATGTCGCGGCTCTCCCTCTGCCGGATTCTCCCAGCCCTGGCTTCCTCGGCTCAATGTTTGGCAAATTCACCGATAATGGAGAGGGTGTCGATCGGAAATTCGCTGTCCACTTCTACTCACGTTTCAAATTCTTCAACGAATTGGCGCCGCTCATGCAACGTGCCAAGGACGAGGGCGAGGAAGCAAGAGTGATCAGCGTTTATGGATCGGCACAAGGAGGCAAAGCTGATTTGAGGTTTGTGCTCGTGTCCCTGCGTACATTGTATGAGCGGCTGATCTATTCATCTCCTTCGTTTCAGCGACCTAGGCTTGTTCAAAACTTATTCGGTCCCAAAACTTGGACTTCAAGGTCCAACGTACAGTGATCTAATAGTTGAGGTACGCTAGAATATCGCTTCCGTCATGAAACTGGCACTCAAGCCAATCACCCCCACAGGAATTGGCTGTCAAAAACCCGACCCTGTCCTTCATTCACGCATATCCGGGCGTCGTCAAGACTTCTATATCGACGTCCGGCCCACTCCCTCTTCGGATGCTTGGGAAAGTGTTGGGCCCTTTTATGACGGATCCTGCGGTTCGTGCTCGCTTTATTTTTTGTTTTGTAACACTCTATTCTGAGATGCGTCCAATCTAGGATTGCGGCGAGTGGATGGCCAGGACTATCTTTGACCCTGCCATGGCGAGGGGTGCCTTCCATGTGGACAACCATGGGGATTTATATCCTCCAAACAAAGTCCCTCTCTCGGCTGAGGGGCAGAAGGCCGTGTATGACCACTTCATGGAGATCGCTTCAAAGTACTAATTCTATGGATCTCGGCTCGACGATCCTAACTTATTCTATTCAGTACTACTGAAATACATGAATTATTTTTGGATAGCCCCGTTCTTCAAGGCTCATTCGGGTCCGTGGCACCGACCCAAAACGTTTCTTATTCACAGCGAGGCCCTGCAGCTCAAGCCACTTGTGCCGGCCGATCATAGTGTCCGATCGCTCGCCTTGTTGGCATACCCACACACATCACTTAGCAACCACGAGACGTCTGACCACATTTCCACCGGGGGATTCTAGAAAATTATATTATCTTACTTCGAGAGCGGCGCCTTTACACATTCCTGTGAGAGATCTCATCAAACTGTTTCAAGTCCACTGAACGTCCCTGGTACATGTGCTTGCCTCCGACATAGGGATCCTCGCGTCGAGGCTATTACAAAACAGAGCTGCGATCGATTTAATCGTAGCCCGTGACGTATCTTTGCAGTCTGACTTTGGTGCCGCAGCGCTTGGCACGGCTTTGAGCGTTTTGCTTTCAACTTGGCGAATCAATTGCTCGCTGACAGGGTCAGAGTTTCGGAGTTGCGCGGGATTTACAGCCCCACGAAGTTTGTCTGTGCCTGTCATTGCCAACGCCAAGCTTCCTCGTCCTGCCAGGCACAGGTGGGGCCACCATTCATCACGGCTTTGGATCAAATCGCGGCCTCAGTCGGCTCGCCAATGACTGCAGATACTCTGGGCCATACCCACCGTCTCATTAACTCTATACAGTATTCACCATCGCCCTATGCCAAGGCTGCGACTCTGGCAACATGAAGGAAACCGCAGCTCTGGTCCACCGCCTCTGTGCGCCAGAATCCGATCGTCACCGAGAATCCCAAGCGCTCGTCCCCACGTGTAATTGACAATCGCAACAACCTTCGTCATGTTGCCTAATGGGATTCGCCCACATTCATAACGACGATCAATTTGCAATATTCTGGTTCGCGAAGAATTAATTTCCTACTAGCGACGAATTCTCCCTTTCCCCAGAAATTCTTCCTATACTTGAGTTACGGCACCATCTCCATTCGGTCTCGGAAGAAGTGAAGCGGCCCAACTGTGTTCAACATGGTGTATCTCGGTGCAACGGGCCCACGGCTTCATGCGATCTGTTTCTAAGGAGAAATCGACCTATTCCCCCCATTTCATTGGTCCCTGGCCCTGTGAGCTGTTGCCGAAGCGATTCTCTTGGTTGGCTTGGTGGTAGTGCAATTTACCGACGTAACTCTCTCCGCCGGGTAAGGGTACGTGCGTCTGAATGGACGGCTCTGGGCCGGCGATTCCTGCGCGTTGCGAAGATATAAGGCGGATTGCCAACCCGTCTCCATCTCAACTTTTTCCCCTTCTTCCTGTCGTCCTTGTTTTTGTTGTGGTCCTATTCGCCCGGGCCCACAATGCGCTTCTCATCTCTTATTGCACTCTCCACTCTCTCCGCTCCTCTCCTCACCTATGCTACTTATACATGGCCGTCTCACACGATAGATGAGCTGGAACATCTTCTCGTTGATACGGGAGGCCCCGATGATGGTCTTGTCAAAGCAGTGCGTCCGAATGCTTTACCCAGTTCCGCGCGTTCATTCTGACCGACGAGATGGCGCGTCTTTTCAACGCTGGAACAGGTCAGTATCATCGTCCGGGATGTGATGATCAGATTTCTGACATTCTAGAACATGCTTAGGCTATCACTCCGTGCACGACGTATACAATGGGTACTCAAATCCTCGGTCGGATGACAGCCGCTCAATGTTCGTAAACCCGCCTTCCAATGATTCCCCCGCCGTTACTCACGCATGGTGATCTTTCGGGCGCTGCCATATTTGCAGGGCTTCGTGTGGCATTCCGTACGTACTGTGGCTCCTGAATTATGTTTTAGACTGGAGCCTAAACTGCTATGTCCAGACGATTCTGCTCCTGGGGTTGTTTCTACTGGTGTTGGTGGAATGGATGCCTCCATTGGTTTCGAGACCCTCCGTGCCGAGAACTCGGGTGCGGCGATGAACGACACTATGGGCTTCTTCGCAAACTACACCAGCGCCTACGTTTCCAGTTCGTCACTTAATTCAGCGTATTTCTTTTTCTAGGTCGTCAGCTCATAATTTAAATCATCTATAGTGGCTGATCTCCTTGCCCTTGGCGTCGTTCAGTCTGTTTACTCGTGCGGTGGCCCAAACATCCCCCTCCGTGTTGGTCGTATTGATGCCACAGGCCCTGGCCCAACTGGTACTCCCGAACCCGAGACCTCTATTACGGACACCCTTGCACAGGCTAAAATAAATGGATACACTCAAGCTCAATTCATGTGAGCCATATGTTTCTTTATAGTGCCTGAAATCAACGTCTTAACTGATACGGCGTCCCAGCCAACTTACCGCCTGCGGTCACACTATGGGAGCGACTCATCATGCTGGATTCCCGCAAGTTGGTGAGTAAAAATTCTCTACTCATCTATGGGGGCGATGAAACTGATTATCTTATGATAGTCACTGCTGACGCCGTCACCGCAAACAACACGGGCGGTGTACGTTTCCATTCTATCTCTTTTGGAGAGTGGGGTGTTGACGCGCGCATTCATTTAGGGTATCAACTTCGATTCAACCAAGGGTGTGTTCGATATCAACGTGTACGTTTGCGCACCTATTCGTCCTCGAGGCTTGAATTTGACGCATTCTGCATCAGTGTCAACGAATACCTCACTGGTACAGGCCAGCGCGGCGGTAAGATCAACAAACTCTTCGCTCAATAACTCGAGTCAGATCCTCAACTTCAATTGGCAGGCCCATTGGTTACCACAGCGAACGTCACTGTCCAATCAGACCTTCGTCTTTTTACGTCGGATAAGAATGTTACAATGAAGGCGTAAGCATTCCGGCCGAAATGTGCTCGTCATGATCTAAAACTGACCTACTTGATGTTTTGGGGTACTAGACTCTCCTCTGCCGGAGCCTCTGCGTTCGCTACAACCTGCAGCAACCTTTTCGCCCAGATGATCAACACCGTGCCCAAGGGTGTCACGCTTACTGATGCTATCACTCCAATGGCGGTGAAGCCGGTGAACGTTTCCCTTTCAGTCGACGATAATGGGGTTCTGTCTGTTTCAGGTTACATCCGGGTAGGCGGATCTAGCAAAATCGAGTTGTTTCCATGCTGACCACTCCAAATAGTTGCTCTCCACCTCCGATCTGTCTGGTGCCACCGTTACGTGAGTTCGATACCTGAGCCGGCCATGAAGCATTACTGATAATAAAGCGATTTACTTAGTCTCAACTGGCAAGGCGGCCTTGATATTCTTGACCTTTTGGGGGGGACTACGTCGACAACTGCGAAGTACTCCGCCAAGGGCGCCAGCAACTATGGAACGACGTACGTATTATGCTTCTACTCATCTTACGAACCTGACCTAAATCGATTATCTGTTCCCAATGGTAGCTATTACTTCGCTTTCTCGAAGACTTTCACTGTTGCTGGTGTCTCAGGCTTCACAATTGCCGTCACCAGTGGTAAAACAACCACCACCTATACCAATGGGGGTGGCGGTTACCCCCTTCAAAGCACGGCGATCTACTTGGCCAACAAAGCTTCCATTTCGAGCTCTCAGGTCGCTACTATTTCCGTGGCAGTACGTTGTTGAGATTGCTCTATCTGTTTATGGCGGTGCCTAACAACCTATTGACTATGTTCAGGTCTATCAACCAATCGCCATCAGCCTGTTTGCTCCCCAATCCGTCACCGCCGTCTTCTCCGTCCCCGTGTGGCAGAGCGGGTCAATCGTACCCAAGATCTCCAAAACCTCGAGCACCCTCAAATACTCAAAGCGGGCTGGCCTTTACTCCATCTACACTTCGTCAACCCAGCTCCCCACCGAGTACCAGAAGGCAAGGCAGCGGACGTCCTCAGTTGCTGTCTCAGCCAACTTTGCTCTCGGAATCACCTACTCGTCTGACTTCAACAAGTTGGCAGGCCTGTAGACTTTCGTCATGACATCTCATACGTGCGCGTGGTTCGTTGTTAATTGGGTCTCCATCTTCTTTTTGGGCGCTTTTTTCGTACTTCATTGATATACTAGTATCTAGTTCATATCTCGTTTTGCTTGATACCCACTCTCCTTAGGTCTGTAGGCGTAATGCACATCTCACTCCTTTCATATATATTGGCCTCCCTTTCGGACTCGTCGTAACTTTAGTGTTGGTTTAATCAAATGTGTGTCAATTCCCGCATGAAGCATAACATATTCTGAGAGACAGCGTTTACACTCCTAACTCTCGTATCCCAAAGCTACATCTATTAAGAACGGTGGTACATCTAAGTATATCTCTACTTCTTCTACTTCTTTAGTTCGTCTCTTCCGCGTGCATCTTCCTTGATCCACACAGAAACGCTACGGGCTGAGCACCGGAAATCCGCCCAACCATCCTCACCAATGATCACATCCCCTTGATGCCAGCCAAGAAGGTCTATCCACTTCTCTCCAGTATGCTCTTTGCCAACTTCCATACGCTTCAGACTTGAAACGCAAGAATGTCAATAAGCTGCTGAGATGACGAAAAATGGTGCATACCCTTCGTCCCCATTGCAGGCTACAACCGCCAGCCCATCATGTTCCGAATCACCCATACGCACCCAACCAACACAATTGGGATGGTCGAAATAATCTCTCAGATCACCATATGCGAACAGCTTGCGGGCAAGAATGAGGTCGCTCAGCTGGCTCACTGGCTCCTGTGGATTGTCGCCGGCACAGCCGTAGAGATCACCCCAGAAGACGCATGGGTATCCATCCGGACGGAGCAAAATCAATGAGTACGCGATCGGCTTGAACATGGGGTTTACCCAGCTCTCGAGCGATTGGCCGACTTGAGTGTCGTGATTATCCACAAGGGTTACAGCGTCGATCGGCCGTTTTTGGACAATTGTGTTATCAAATATCTGTGTTAGGTTGAAGTCCGCTCCCTGGTCGCCTGCTTGCTTGAAGTTGTAGTGGAGAGGCGTGTCGAATAGGGAAAATTGAGTTCCAAGGGTGCTTAGATACTCGTCCAGCTCTCCAAGGCTACCAATCATTCCTTGAGTCAGTCGCGACCCGATGAAGGAAGCTTGACGATAATACTCACTCGTTCTTCCAAAATTCTCCAACGGCAAAGAGCTTAGGCTTCTTGGTGGTATTGCGGGTCTCAGAGATGAATTTTCCGATAAATTTCTCGTCGATATGCTTGATAGCATCAAAGCGGAAGCCAGTCACTCCAACCTCGTCGACGGCCCACTTGCCGAAAGCCAAGAAGTCCGAGTAAACATCCGGATGGTGATGATCGATATCAGCACCCACTATCCGATCATTTAATCGCTTAGCTTGACACCTGTCAGCGAGGAGAGAAAGACTTACTCAGGAAATCGCTTTATTGAGAGATCATCAGTATTTTGACTGGCGGATAGTTATGGGCGCGCTTACTAGTTTCCGTTCTCGTGATCGACGTTGCGTGCCCAGTCCTTTCCGTCTCCCTGAATCTTGAAGATGGCGGTCTTCCCTCCATCAGCATTGTAGTCAACGCCAGTAAAGTGGTTAAAGTTCCACTTCAGGGACGAATACTGGATAGAGTATGATCAGCTCGCTGTTCAACCACATGGAGTTACAACTCCAAACCTTTTCGCCACGACCTGGAAACTCAAACTTAGTCCACCCCTGCAGAATAGGTTAGAGAATCTGCAAATTTCCGAAATAGGGATATCATCTGGCAACAAACCTCGACATCGTAGGCGTCAGATATCTCTTGGGTGCGATTATCGGAGTCCACCTCCTTCGCTTTGAACCGTTCTACCGCATCCGCACCAAACTTGTGGTTGAATACTGCAAGGAAGTAAGCTCAGACAGTTGGTCTTTGTACCCTGAATGTAGAAGGTGTACCAGCATCAAGATATATAGCAATTCCTTTGTCACGGGTAACTTTGATCAGGTTATCTAGCTGCTCCCTAGTCCCGTATTTCTGGTGGTATACAAAATGGTCAGGGTGAGATTTGAAGCAGTTATTGCTAGAAGCGCACCGTTCGCCGGCCTCCCTTCTGATCGAATTCGCCCAAATCCCAATGGTCATAGATGTCATAACCCACAGAATCCTACAATGAATAGTCGTGAGTTGGAGGCATTTTTAGCTCAGTTCGAGTGGATAGCTAATATTCACCTGACCAGCCGCCTTCGTGGGGGGTGGGATCCAGCTATGCCATGTATGACAATGTTAGTTTTGGCCAGCTTCAGCTACAGTATACGGTTCTGAGCATACAGAGCTGTAATACCCCAGTTGGCTAATTCGGTAGATTTCTGAAAGATGAGGATGTCAGTGTCCCACAAAAAGGGCGAGTGTTCTAACAACGAGTTACGCACTTCCGATAGCTTATCCCAATGAACTCCACCGCCTTCGCAATACCACTCGAAGGCTTGCATCTGTGGATATACGAGATGAAGCTCGCTTGAAAGCTAATTATTGGTGAGAGAGACAAGGTCTACTGTACCATCGTAAAGTTGGAGTCTGGGGACCGCTGGACATAATCCGCATTAGCATGGTGAGCCATAGTCGTTATCGCCAAACGAGAAGTGTGTGGGCTGGTGGGGGGTGCGCGAGGGAATTTGGTTGTAGAGAAAGAGATTTTATGGAAAGCTGAATATAGCCCTCGAGACGTCATCTGAGCCCAGAATCATAATTCATTCATGCCAAGGATGCCGTCCCTCAACATTCTGGTGACGTAGGGATCCCGCGGGCTCAAACCGATAAGACCTGGTTGCTATGGTATCGATGGGTGTGAACTTTCTGGCTATCGAGAGCCTTGAGACAAATCGATCACCCGGCGGCCCGCGCTGATCGAAATAGTACTACCGCGGCAGCGAGGATAGGATCAGCAAGCTCTCCACTGGTACAACACCATGAACGCCCTCAGATTCGACCAAAAATGCAGAGAGGACCGTCAGGATATATCTAGAATTCGTCTGGGCACCACGGAATTGTCGACTTTTGTCCCGAGGCAGGCTTCGGCCAAACGTATGTATACACCAGGAGGTCAACGAATCGAAACCCTGAGGTTCATAAACTGGATCATCAAATCAGTGTTTTCGTATCCTTAGCGGGAAATTCTTGACCATATAAGGCTATAGATTAATGGTTCAGAATCTACCCAATCATGAACCACACCATCAGCAAATGCCTCCCCGGCCGGTTCAGAGGTTCAGATTGAATCTCGTTCAGTTGAAGGGTCTGATCAGCCATGTTTAAATGGGCTCCCTGATTCGCAAGCCACCTGAACCCACCACCGGGCATTTGCTGATGACGGTGGAATCGATTATGCAAGTCCAAAGTCTGTCGATGCCGTACTATACGAACGATAAAGTATACTATGTATAATGTCCCGCGAACACTAATCCAAAACTGTGATCCCATACTGCTAAGCTCTGCGAAGGATCAAGCGCCCGACCAGGCTCGCTCCTACTGCCACACAAACTAAAGTGAAAGAGGCTGCAACGCTTCTCCTGACCGCTGCACTAGTATCCTCCTCTCCATGGCTTGTGCTCCCCAGCGGAACTAGAGCCTGCTGGGGTCCTCCGCGCCCATTCGATGTCTCTAGCACAGACATATCAGTAGTAGGGCCACCTTGTGAATAGAAAGTTGTAGGGAAGGTCTGTGTCAGGGCGGTATCGAACGACTCGCTTTCTGCTGTGCTTGAGAGGAATATTAGCGCAGCACCTGGGGCAGGCACAGTAATCGCACAACCTGAAATCATGCATGCACACAATTAGCCTTCGGGATCCTTTCTATCCTTCAGGACTCTTACCATTAGTGGAATCGCAAGTAACAGTGGTTGTCGTTTGAGTGCCTTGCAGACGACCATCGCATTCAAATTGCCCGCCAAGCGTTTGCCCAGCCCAAGTGATGTTGAACTTTTCGCTCACGCTTGGCGCGGAAAGATATCGGACGTCGACAGTAGATGGGGTTGTGTCTGCGATCCCATTTACACCACCAATGTGGACACTACCCGTAAAAGCTGCAGATCCGGTCTGGAGATCATCCATAAAGTTGATGAGCAGAATACGGGCGGGGACTCCATTTTCATAAATCCCGTATCCCACTGTATAATCATTGTCGCTGTTGAGCTGGAGATCGACAACTTGAGATGCGTTAGATGACCCGAGAGCCTCTGCGACCATCAGATTGGCGTAATCTACGCAAAAATGTCAGCAAAGGTGGCACCATGACATAGCATATATTATAAATTACAGATTGGGCCTGTAGTCCACTGATATTCCGATGAATAATTGGAAGGCGGTGGCGTGAAGGCTGAGCAACGCGTCTCAGCATATGACTATTCGGGTAGGCAGAATAGCATGACAGGTCTCACCATTATAAGCTGCGTTTTGCCCGCCGAAATGGAATAAAGCCCCGCTGAAATTGCTGTATGCTAGCGTCATGCTCCAGTCTATGAGATCGGAAGCGGGAACTCAACCGAAGGCAAGACGACAATTCGCTCCATGCTCGAACATACCAGCAGCCCATCTAGATGATCTGGATCAGTTCATGTCATTTGCTAGAAAAATATGGTCTTTACTCACAAAGCAGCAGCGAAACTATCAGACAGGCCCGAAAACCCAGCGCATGAGGCGGTGTTTGTTTCGAACATCTGGATTCCCTGATGTGAGTGGTTGTTAACTACAGAACAAATTTGCTACTCACCATGAACGGTTTATCCACGCTAACAGCGTAGGCTGGCACATTCGATGATTAAAAAGGAGCCGGAGAGGAAATTCACAAAGATTACATACCTGTATTATTTAGCCACTGTTGAACCGTCCCGGTCTGTGAGCTGTGCTGCAAGTAGGAATAGTAGATCGATTGCGCATTTGGCGGATCATCTCCAGCGCAGTTATCTGGGGCGTACCTGGTAAGATAAGGAGAGGGAGGTACATAAAGGGAACTACCAACCGTTGGGATAATGTTGTATTGACAACGCAGCGAGGTTCGACCCAAAATCGTCCATGAAACCGGCGTCGAGAAGATCCGTCACGCTCCAGTTACCCGAGATATCGCAACAGATGCTTGGAGCGAGCAGAATCGACTGACGCGTGACCTGAGTGTTGTTCTGGATAGCTGGGATAACCTTATCAAATATTATGGTCTCTCAGTATCACATGCTACACGAAGCAGTCGAATATCGCTTACCTCGTCCCATTCGCCAATATACTGCGGGATCCAGTAATCGAATGGTCGTGCTCGAAATTGCTGACCATAACTGTACGGAAGGCAGATGATTGTCAGATGGTTGGACGCGTTCCATGGGGAGTGTTTCCTGCGTACAGATCAGGTTCATTTCCTGCCACATTGGACTTCAGTATCAGGCCTATTAGCGGTTCTGACAGAGAGCCTACCTAGCTGCAGGGCGATAAGGTTATCGCCCAGGACTTGCTCGAAGATTCCGGTCAACTCTGATATGCCAGTGACATTCACCGGGTACGAGAACGGTAAACCAAGATACCATTGGGTACCCAGCAGAGCGGAGATATTATTTAGAGCATAAAGCATATCAATGTCAATGTCAACCTCTGGGGTTGCCGTCTGTAACGCATTTAACAGTCCCATATTGAGTGGTCGATTTGGGACCAGGTAGAGTTAGCGAATGTACTCACTGGGTCCTCCGATGTTGCAAGAATCGTTTTATTGATGATCTCATAATCGGGGAAGGGGGTATAATAGAGATCCATGTGTTCTTGTGAGTTTCCGCCAACTCGAATGGTCATCCCCTGCCCAATCCGGGCTCGGATGTTGCTGATGTAGTTCAAGAACGGCACATTGAGACCTGCAGGAGTAATTAATTTTCAGAAAATAGGTGGCTACCGACAAGATGGTACTCACGAGAAGAGTTTCGTCCAACTAGATCGTGGAAAATCTGTTCGTCAGTAAGTGAGCTGTCCATTGAGTATCACAAGCACGTACGGAACTGATTGGCCACTGAAAGCTCGATCGAGTAGCCAAAAAAGCTGCCTTTGTGCGCTATGCTCAGGCCGCTGACGGAAGAGGAGCCTGG
>WIDE01000007.1:210667-238687 GCA_015039315.1 Clavulina sp. PMI_390
GTCTCTGATGATGAGTCCGAGAATATCAGCACGTTTCAAATCACCAAAAGTGATGTCGAGCGTGGCTACACGACCTATCCGCAGCTGTGATTGAATCAGTCAAATATAGAAGATACGACTTTAGGAGTTGCAAGCAGGTCGAAGGTGACCAATGGCCAAACAAAAACCACTTGACGCAAACACGTGCTTCTGAGCGGGGCATAAATTTGGAGCTTCTCAATACGCTGTCACACATCTGGCGCCAGCATATATATGCATTAATTGCAGCGATGCTGGGATGCTAGCTAAGCTAGCCACTACGTGGCGCGCCAACGACTCGGACTGGGGCTTCTCTAGGACTTATGCGATTCCAAAATATCACAGGGGAATGGTGGTTACCGATTTTCGTCATGCTGCGCTGTTATAATTATGGATTGACCTAATCGTGTGCGTTGTCAATGATGTACGATACGGTAGAGCAACGGGCTCTGTCGCCAGTGAAGGATACAGTCTTTATAGTTCTCCGGAAGCCATGGGGCGGTCTTCGTCAACGGTAGAAACTGCCGCGCCGCCACCAGTAGTCTCCGTCTCCAGGGCTGCCGCCCATAAGGCACCTCCGACCATGTTGGTAAACTGAATTGGGATGCTCGCGAATGGGATCATGGCGAGTAGTGCGGCGGCCGTTCCAAATCTGCCAGGGTAATTATAAGCGAGGTGTTATGAATATATATAGACGTAAGCTATGAGGCAAAGATCCAAACTCACGAAGTGTAGGCTCCTCGGCTTTTCGTAATGAACGCACTCTTCTCCTCTGGCGTGAACTTCTTCAGGTCAAAGTACCGAGCATGCAGGCGTGGCCCAGCTCGGTACCCCTGGACCAGAATGAAGGCGGCTGTGCCCACGACTGGGATGGCGTTGAGCGGGAGGAAACAGAGGTATTCGATGAAGGCTGCCGGGGAAAATCGACCAAGCGGTTTTGTGACGAGTTTCCCTAGTTTGGCAATGGAGCTCTTCCCGCCTCCACGTTTCACCTCGCGGCCACGCTCGACCAAGGCCGTCTGCCCTTTCTCGATGAGTGTCTAACAAGAAGGGCAGGGGAAGGTAGGTAGATTGAGGGAGAGCTCATGCAAGGTCCAAATATTCACGACTTACAGCGTCAAATACAGCCAGCAGAGCATCCTCAAGGAGGAAAGCTCGGGCGAGTGTGTTGATCAAGAATGCGCTTTCGTTCAAGCACAATAGAGCAGCGTTAACGAATGCCACGGGGCCATTCACTACGGCGAGCACTGCGACCTGGGGAATGTAGAGAAGTCCAAATACGGCAGCGAAGACGCCCACTGAGAGCAAGGTCGCGGGAAGTGCCACATCGTAGAGTGGCTTTCTTAGCGCGCTGTGAGAGAGAAGGTATGTGATACCCTGCAATTGTCCATGAACATGGTGAGTTACGATCAACAAAACTATGTCAAGCACGATGGACGCACATGAAGCGGATATATATAGGCGCCAGATACAACAGCATCCTTGCTCGTGGCGGTAAGGCGAGCAGTCTTATCATGGATAAAGCCAGACATGGTGGTGATGGATGAGCTTGCTTGAGGCAATGACGTCGCGAGGGGTGAGGCACTCAGCATAGCCACCGAACTGAATTGGGACCCAGATCTTTGACTCATTTGAATTCTCTTTTTCTTGACCATGCAATCGCGAGCGGTGTATCATGCAGACCTGTCATGAGATGAGAGAACAAAATACCCCAGAGTTTCCCGATTTTGCTCTTTGGAGTCGTGCTATAAATGATCAGGGGCTCTAAATATGAACATTTGTCACGCGCGGAAGAGAAATTTTCTTGACAATGCAATCGCAAACGGTGTATCGTGCAGACCTTTAATGAGATGAGAGAACAAAATATACCAGAGTTTCCCGATCTCGCTCTTTGGAGTCGTGCTATAAATGATCAGGGGCTCTAAATATGAACATTTGTCACGCGCGGAAGAGAAAGTCACGATGTTATCTCTTTCCCCAGCAGTTCCCACGATCACTGCATCCTTCCCTCTGGGTGTCAGCCATGGATTTCTTCAGCGACATTGCTGGGGGCAACCCATATCGCCCGTCTATCTTTGAGCTCACTGCACAAGAACAACTTCGTGATCTTTTACAACCTGCTCTCAAATATGTCCTCACGGTACGCGTCCACTCCGGTTATGGGCGGTGTCCTTGACACCGGTTGGGCTGACTCCTCCACTTGCTCTCTCTGGTTTCTTGGAACGCGCACTATATGCTCCCCTATGTCTGGAATGTCCCTTTGTGCTATCTTGGGGACCTTTTGACTCTAGATCTTTGCCCAACGAAACCCGCGATACCTGCTTAGACTAGTGAACCGCCATGAAGAGTTCTATGCCCTCATCATGTTTTTCGTTGAGAGACACTACCTTCGGGAGCACAGTATGTTACATTTCTGCTGGTTCTCCCTCTTCCCCTCCCCTTTTCCCCCCCTTTTGTGTGCAGTGTTACCGTTGCTGAGAGAGCGCGATTAATTTCAGACGCGTCCTTCTCTGAACATTTCTATGGCCTGAAACGCAGACGAAAACCCGTCATCGAAACCGAACGCGCCAACCTTGCCGTAGGGGGTGTTCCGGAACAAGAAAAACTGCGCAGAGAGGACATGGCCAAGTCCCTATTCTTTCTCGTAAGTCCATATGACACTCTGTTCGAGTGCGCATAGAGAGTAATGACGGACCTTATTTGCCTCATTTTATGCTATAGGTCGGTGTCCCCTATCTCCGAGCTAAAGCGCAAGATTACTACGAATCGCTTGGTGGTGGCGTGGATTCGGATGTGATCGAAGAGACGCCAGCCGCTCGTCGATTAAGAGTATCTCAGCAGGTGGGCGCATCTCATCCTGTCATCTGCGTTCACTCTCCCTGACTGATTGATCCTCACCTTATCATATCGACTTCTTCATGAAGACGCTTGGTAATCGCCTGCGAAGAGCATTCAAATCACTCTATCCATATGCTAATTCGGCATACGAGTTTTGGCTATTATGGTACAATATTTCGTATCTGTTCGACCGAAGTGCATTCTACCGACCATGGTTGGAATGGATCGGTGTGGATTTGCGGAGATTGGGACCCGAGGACTATGTACGTGATTTTCCTCCCAGATGATTATGATGGGTCTGGATCGGCTAAACGTGGAACATTCAAACAGCGGGCCATGAGCGAGAAAGCGAGCCTTGGGGCTGCAGCTGCAGCAGTGACATCTGCCGCACAAAAGCGGGGATGGTTCGCCACAATCCGCAAACTACTCCTAACCTCGCCCGTGGCGCTCCTAGACTCGCTAAAATACCTTCTTCCGATGTCTATTTTCTTCATCAAGTTCTTAGAATGGTGGTATTCGCCCTCGTCCCCTGCGCGCTCCCTGAACACGGCTCCGGCTGGTCCCCCTATCCCTCCCCCTCGCGTGCTTGCCCCGCACCCGCACGGCCTTGAAGTGTCGGCTGTCAAGTACGGCGAGTGTCCACTTTGCAGGAAGCCGCTGGAGAACGCGACCGCGCTCCCTAGCGGATATGTCTTCTGTTACAAGTGTGCATATGCGCAGGTCGAGAAGCATGAACAATGCCCGGTGACGTTACTTCCCTCGAAGACTTGGCAGCTGCGCAAGGTTCTGATCTAATGGAGAGAAAAGAGGGAAATATGTGGTTTGGGGCGGTCGAAGCGCTGCATAGATCGATGGATGCAGGGTGCTTTTTTCTTTTTCCGGCGGTGGTGGTTCAGATGCGTGGTGGCAGCCTGTCAAACTTTATCTTCTGGGTTTCTGGCGAGAGGAGGAAATCGTCCGGCTCGGGCCCCAGTCTCATATACCCGTAATGCAGCCATGGGATTGGCTGACTGTAGCTCATCGCCTCCTACCTAATGATTACTGTAGTTTTCCGCTAACATGATTGTTGATATAAATCCGTCCCATCGCGCGTCCAAGGGCCCACATTCCCCCTCTGCTGGTGATCCCGTTCAGTCCGGCGACTTTTTGATTCATTCAGTACAGAGTGCGTTTGTTTGGTCAAGCGTGGCAGAATTCAGTTTGATCAGCTTGTTTCCCGCAAGAGGGACTCGACGAGAGAGAGCGTCGACGTCGTCCACTACGGCCGCCGCACGCACTGAGCGCTTAGGGATCGATTAGGACCAAGTATCCTTACGGCCGTGACGACGTGCGACGCCTCTGGAACTTTCTTCACGACCTGCACGACTAGGAGTTTTGTGGTTCGGCCGTGCACACCCCTACCCCCCTGTCCTCTTTTCTTCCTCCTCCATCCCCTCCAATCGACCATCCAGCTTCTGCTGACGTCCTCGTTTCTTCGTTTCACGGCTACGACCATCATCTCCTTATCGATGGACTATCCTTACGAACATGACTATGGTGTAGCGCGCAACCAGAGGCTTGCGGTCCCGCGTCCCTCTATCGTTACCTCCCGCACCAACTACTCGAGCATCTCAGATGGCCTTGATGCTAAAGTCGTCGTTATGGGAAACTCTGGTATGCCCCCCTTTTCTCTCTCTCTTCTCCTGTGGCCACGAGTTTCAAAAAAATTCATGGCTCGTTTCCTCAACACGTTCGTCACAACCGCCGCTGGCCCAATTTTCGGACGTTTTATCTGTTTTACCTCGTTCATCTTCTGGAAACTCCTCACTAAACTTCCCTGCTTCATTTCATTGATCTAGCTGTCGGCAAGACGTCACTTGTCCAGCGCTTTACAGAAAACAAATTCTCCCTCGGCTCCACCATGTCGACCACTGGTGCCTTCTTTGTTACCAAGAAGGTGATTGTAGATGGTCTCAAGGTGCGATTGCAGTTGTGGGATACTGCAGGCCAGGAACGGTTTCGGTCCATGGTGCGTTTCTACAGCTTCATCGCAACGCCTCCTATTTTCATCTAACACGCGCTCCATCCTTTATGCCCACCCGCCCCACATTCTCTGCAACCGCTAGGCGCCTATGTATTACCGTGGAGCAAATGCTGCTATTTTATGCTATGATATTACCGACGCCTCCTCATTCGACGACGTCCGCAAATGGCTGGACGAGCTGAAGCACTATCAGCGGCCAGGGTCAGCTCACAGCGGAGATGAGGATGAACAGCCGCCGCTTTTAATCTATGTCGTTGGCGCCAAGGCTGATCTGAGTAGCACGAAGCGTGCTATCTCGCTCGTTCAAGCCAGGCGGCTGCTGCATACTTGGTATCCTGGTGAATCGAACACTCGCCCTTCCACTCCACCTCCCGCACCCTCATCTAAGCTCTCCACAATCACCACTGCGAGCGGCTTCTCCTACATACGCCCCCGATTCACGTCGCTTACCACCTCCCTATCTGTTCCGGTTCCGGTCCCCGCTGTTGCTTCTTCTTCCTCATCACGTTCCTCGCCCCCTACGCCGCCACGCCATGGCCCTCCACCACCCCCTCTGACGCGCACGCGGGCATCTAACTCGTCGCCCCCTCAATCGTCCTCTGCATCTTCTCGCTCCGCAGCTCTCTCACGGACTAAATCCGCAAGGGTGGTACCTGTCGGAACTCCACTTTTCGGGGAGGATCGCACGAGGCGGCGCCCAGGTATGAGTGCCGGAGCGCGTGAGCGCCGCTGGAGCGATGCCATGATGTGGGATGACGCGATGCGAGAAGAAAGCACGTCAGGCGCGGCCGATGATGGGCTCTACGGTGGAACGCAGGTGACGGACAATACGTCCGAAGGAGGCGATGAGCAGTACAGTGCTGCTGAACTTGATGAGGAATGGCCACTCGAAAAAGGCATGGCACTCTTCGAGGTTTCGGCGAGGGATGGGACTGGTATCCAGGAGCTGTTCGATGATCTCCTTGCAAACATCATTGAGCGCAAGGAGACTATCCAGCGAGAGCGGGCCCTCAGGGAGAGGAACAGTGTCTTGCTGGATTCGACCCCTGGCTCCGCTCTTAGTCTCAAGAGTGGCAGCCCTGCAAATGGTACATCCAAATCTGATTTGGGTGGAGCAAGCAGCACTGGCAGAAGCGGGTGGAGCTGTTGTGCGTCATGATCATTGCTGGCTTTCGGTCTCGGTCCTGCCATCGCTACTACGCGACCTTTCGTTCTCCTTCCATTCTCTTCCCTCCCCACCGCGTATCCACCTCTCTACCTACTCACCACCATCATCACTGAACCCCCTGATCTTCCCCTGCTTCCCCAACAAGATTTTCACAGTTGACTTTTTGCATCGCAATGTCACACAGATGTGATCTGCAAGGATTCGAAGGCTTCCGGGTCGCTCCTTCCCCATTCACAACGAGATTATTCCATCCCCCCTCATGACACTCCCCCACCGCGCTTCCCCCTCTTGTTTGTTCTATCCAGATACATCGTCCTCCGGTCACTCACCACGCACATCTCCCTCCCGCTCTCCAAACCTATATGATGGTTACCCGTCGCGCCTTGCTTGATCGACCACAGGGTCGGCCTGTGTATCATTGACAGAAGGAAGACCGTTCATATCACCGATATTGCGCGTTATCGCTGTTATCTCTTTTGGAGTCAAGAGGATCTGTCGGAATCCCCCACCGTTCGGGTTCTTCCATCCTATCCCTTTTGTTCCTTTGCTCTGGGATTCCGACGCGGTCGGCTTGGTTATAACTTTGGCGATGTGGGTGATCGTTCGTCGACCCTTTCCTTCTCTTTATCCCTTCCCGATCTTGCGCGGGAGCGTACTTCGCTCTCTCTCAATTTTGCTCCACTTATCCGAGGCTGTCAATAATATGGCCATTTACAGTTGCGGATCGTGCTGGTTTTGTCCTGGATCGAGGAACATCCCCCTCGGGCTAAAGGCGAGCTACACATCGATGGAAATACAAGATCGAAGCTCTTCCCTCCGGCGTTCTAGCTGTGTTACATTGCAAGTGCGCGCGGCCTTCTGACTCGAGTGCGCGTTCAAACGAAGCGGTGCAAAATGTCGGCACGATTGATTGATATCGATGGGTGGATCTAATCGATCGAAGCGCTCTGTACCCTCCCGTGCTCAATTCCTCCGCTCATCTCCCATACATCCTGCCGAGTTCAGGGCACTCTATTCTCATCTTGTGTTACTGCGGCCTTCCTTCTGTCCTCCTGCTCGCCTTTTCCGGGCCACTTCTGCTAGGCAGCTGTCCCCGCTTCCTCCCGTGGCTTGACACCGTGCGCCTCGCAGCCCACGTGTCTCTCCGTCTATTCCTCTTTCTCCCTCCTCTCCCTCTCCCCTTTCTCATTTTTGTGCTTTCTCGTCCTTTGTTGCTTCAACACCGTCGCTGTCCCCCCCAAATCACTGTGATTGCTACTCCCTCCCTCTCTTTGGGCTGCCTTCTTGTCGCGCTTGTAATTCTCTCGCGAATCATGTACCAGTACGCGCGCTGTGAATACTTCTCCATCACTGCACAACCTCCCTGATCTCCGGCCTCTATCCCACTCTTCATTGACCTTCTCATATTCCTTTTTCTTTCACTGTTCATGGATTCCCCAATCTTCATCATTCATCCCCCTGCTGTTCCCTTCGCTTCATCAGACCTCATTCTTATTTATGCTCTCCTCGTATTACCGTCTGGTGGTTCTTTTTTCTATCATCTCTTTTCCTCTCTAATCTTGACCCCCTCTAGTCTCACTCTTCGCATATTCTTGGCATATTCAGAGACAGCTCAGCTCCCTCTCCCTCTCTTGAATCATCATTGATTTCTTTGCTCCCCGGAAACTTGAGTGATCTCCACCCATCTTGAGTAAACTTGTTCGAGCCAATGGCGACATCCTTATCTACGGATGCGGGGGAGAAAAACGGTTGACCCGTGACGAGCTGCCATGCTTGGCGCCCAGGGACAGAAGCTATCCAGCATCAACTGATGATATGAGCCGCTGTTAGGTATAGATGGAGAACATCCCCAGCTTGTTCGTTCCAGAAGTATTTGAGTGATGGGGCCGCTTGATTGCATGAGACGACTTGTGGGGGGCGGTGTGGAGGTGAGGTAAAAAGTCGTTTGTCAACTTTCGGAACCGATGGCGCTTATCACAGGAGAAGACCATAACATAAGCAATTTTGATGATGACATAAACAAGGGTGAGCTCCAATGGGCTTGGCGCCTGGGCAGGCGGGGTACCAAGTTCGCCGACGTCAAAGTTATTCTTGGGTGAACAGAAGACGGCCAAGGAATCGCAGACGTCAACTTTGGCGAGTTTTTTTTGCTGTGAGAGAAAGGCGAGCAACAGTAGTAGGGAAATCTCCATTGATTCGGGGTGTGTGCGTGCGGGCCGTGTTTGGCGCACATGTAAACTGATTTGAATTCTGCGTTGCTCCTGTTTTCCACCTCTCCCTTTCGTCCTCACTTTTACCTCACCGCCATGCGTTGGCCCAGCCTCCTCTCGTCGCTGGCCCTGGCAGCGACCACGGCACAGGCTGTCACTATCTATACGACTTTTACCACAGACGCTAACGGACAGCAGGTTCAGCCCACGTACACGAACACCGCAACGGGCCCTGCGTATACTGGCTATGGAGGTTCGTCAAATCCTCGCGAATGAAAAAAGAAGTGCTCGATCCCTGACGTGTCCGCTAGCCTACAATACCACAAAATTGACCGTCCCGGCCCTACCAAACCCCTTGCCCGGGCTGAATTTTGCTGTTCAGCTCTATGCCGGTCAGAGAATCGTCCCTCGGACCCATACGTCGCGTCCTGATATAATGATTTGACTCCTTAGGTGGCATGAATGGCTTAAGTATCCAGCAGAAGGGCAACTTTATGGGTCTCAGCATCGAATTGTCCGTTGCTAACCAGTATCGTAAGTCCCCCAACTTTTGATTCTACCCTAACACGATCCTATAACTTGTCCCTCCTACTAGTTGGCAGGAATTCTTCTCGTACGTGGAATTTGGTCGCGATCTTGCATGCCGCGGTCGGTTGACGCCGTTTCAGGCATTAATGTGCCTTTCCTCAACTACTTGGCAACCCTTCGGAGCCGTATGGGCATGTCCCCACTCGTTCGTGTAGGAGGTAACTCGCAGGAGCATACCGAGCTCTTCTACGAGCCCTTTGACGCACATATGGAGATCACCAACAAGACCCTCAACCAGAATCCAAACTCGCCGGTACGTAATTCACCCCATTACCTCACCAACTGGAGCAGGTGTCCTTGAACATGATCCCTAATGACACTGTGGTCATCATCATAGACTGTCACCCCCGAGGTCAATGTCTGGATTGATCTGGTTTATACCCTCCTCAACATCACTCAGTTCACCGGAACCCAATGGTACCTCGGTCTGCCTTATGGCTACCCGTTGAATATTTCTGGCATTGTTGAGATGACCTTGGCCTATGAGCAACTGCTTGGGGATAACCTGATTGCTCTGCAGCTAGGTAGGCTCTTATGGTTTCCTCGTCACCCTATGCTCGTCTACTGATCGAGCCATCACAGGTAACGAACCTGATCTTTACTGGGTTGGCAACCGTGATCGTCCCGACAACTATCCTGTGTCGGAGTATATCCCAGAGTTTGGAACAGTAAGATAACAACTGGTGCGATCTTCCGTCATTGTGCTAATAATAGGCACTTCAATAGGTTATTTCTGCCATGAAATCGGGAGGTGTTACTCGCCAAGACATTCTGCTCGCTCCCAGTATCTGCTGCAATGTTGACCCTGCTGACAACCCTTGGTCAATTGAGGACGTCCTCAACGGTGGTCTCCTCACTCAGTACTCCGACAGCGTCGCATATCTTGCCGTGCAACGGTATCCCTATGGTGCGCACCTCGATTACCGATCCTTCTCAGGCATTCATTCATTCCCGTTTTTTTTTTCCTAGCCAATTGTGGTGAAGGCTACCAGGTCGACGTCATCTATCCCGGATACTTGATGCACAGCATGTCGGTCAATGCCTTGAGCAGTGGAGACTATGCATTCGCTGCTGGTATGTAGCCTCATGCTACTCTTATTGTTGATTCTGCGTTAACCATGTATGCTCTTGTAGCTGCTGCTGTCGCTCAGAATAAGCCTCTAATCATGTTCGAGACCAACACCGCTTCTTGCGGAGGGTTCCCCGGTCTTTCGGACAGCTTTGGTGCCGCTTTGTGGGCTGTTGGTACGTAGCACTTATTCCTTTCCTGGCATACGCTCTATCTGACGCACTTATTACAGATTGGACGATGCAGCTTGCTTACAGAAACTTCTCTGGTACGGCAACCGCTAACTTATTTCTCACTCGGACTAACCCACCTTGACTTTACCTTCAGGCGCGCTATTCCATTTTGGTGGCCAGAACGCTGCCTACAATGGTAATTATAACCTCCCCATTACAAAGCCCGCAAGAGAACGGTGCTGATGCGATTTCTCCTCAGCTTTCACACCCCCTCCTTCCAACTGGTCGTCGGTCTACCAATGG
This sequence comes from Clavulina sp. PMI_390, assembly GCA_015039315.1. Lineage (NCBI taxonomy): Eukaryota > Fungi > Basidiomycota > Agaricomycetes > Cantharellales > Hydnaceae > Clavulina > Clavulina sp. PMI_390. The sequence goes on from WIDE01000007.1 coordinate 221,058, forward strand.
ACCACTGGCCCCGTCTGTGAGTAGTTCTCGCTTCGCCGCTGTCATCCTGGTGCCTAACCCCCGCACAGTCTACAGCATGCTCATGGTGGCAGAGGCCCTTGGATCGTCCAACGTTTCCCAAGTTGTCGATCTCCAACTCAACGATAATAACAATTACACGCCTGGCTATGCCATTTACGAGAACGGGCAGCCCGCTCGCGCTCTCTTGATCAACTTCATGGACGACGGTGGAACTGGTACAGCCGCCTATACTGGCTATGTTCACATCGGTGGAGCTAATGGCCTGGCCGACACGACACCCCAGACTGTCACCGTACGGTACCTGGCTGCCCCATCCGTGGTGGAGAAATACAACATCACTTACGGCGGCCAATCAATGGGTGGTGCCATGTTCGAATCCGATGGGCGAATCCAGGGAACCCAGGTGACCCAAACCGTCCAATGCTCGGCAGACACAGGGTGTGCTATTAGAGTCCCTGCGCCCGGTGCGGCCCTCGTTTTCATGTCGCAACAAGCGCAGGATGAGTCCTTCGACTCTGCGCTAGTTGCAACGTACTCGACGTCCTACTACTCTCAAGGTGGTGGCCCCACGGTAGACTCGAAGGTTTTGGCAACGTCGAATGGGCGAGGCGGGCCGGACGAGAAGCAGCATCCGTTCGGGTCGACGAGCAAGGGTAAAGAAGATACGGCGGAGAGTGCAGCCACGAAGTTGGCTGTGTCTTCGTTAGTACTTGCCGTCGTTGCGATGTTTGCTGGCGCCATGTTGGTACGACAGTAAATGAGGTCTCTCCACGATGGACTATATCCCTACCCACCTACGCACACATCATACGTATTCTTAATGAGCAATTCGTTCTATACTATTTACTTTCATTGTAGCAGCGCTATTAATATCTATTGTTCCAACAATGGGCTTTGCAGAACGGATGATACGAAATGTCAGATATGATTTGGTAGGCTTGGTGGCAGACCAAATGTTCACTTAGAAATCAGGACGGTGTATTTACATTTCTCTGGCAATAATGAAGAGACTCTGAGGATCGGATTGGTAGTAAGGAGCGGAATCAATCTATATAGTGATACTGTAGCCACAGAAAATCACGCTTGCATGAGCACACACGCCCCCGTACGTACGTACGTACCGAACGGCTTATTGAAAAGAAATTACTATATATGTTGCCAGATGCAAGTCACTTCTCAAGACTGCGGGTGCTGCGCCATACTGCGGACTGCCACAATCACAATACAATAATTTATCAGCCGGTCGAAAATCCTCGGTACCTTGGGATTTAATATCTATCAACCTTGTAGGGCCCTGACAAGAAAAAAGCGCCCAGAAGGTTGGCCACCTTTGTGTGCTCTTTTCTATGGTGCATTCAAGTGGAGAGTTCGCGTGTAGCAGTGTGAAGGATCCATTACTTATTGGTGTGTGGATCCTTTCCATCCAACGTGGTTGGATAGCGTCCGAGAGGGTAGGTTACGTAATCAGATCGTCCGGCTTCGAAGGCTTGGCAAGCACTGGGCGGACCAACTTCGCCGTCCTCGGGCTATTCCTGGACGACTACAGCCAGCCAAGGAGTAGTGGACGCCGGGCATTCTAAATGGAATTGGCCATTTGTTGCAAGAGAAAGGCAGCATTATGAGGGGGAGGAGGGAGGCTCCCCTCGGGGAGGCTTTGCTTCAATTCGTACTGGCCGCGGGGAATCATTCTGCGTTGCTCCTTTTATAAGCGGAAGGTTTTCGCCTTCCCATCCTTGCTTTCACCTCTTCGCAATGCTCTGGAGTAACATTCTTTCGTCGCTAGCTCTTACAGCGACCACAGCGCGCGCTGTCACAATCTATACTACATTCACTACCGACGCCAACGGACAGCCAGTCCAGCCCAGCTACACCAACACCGCAACTGGCCCTGCATACACCGGATATGGAGGTCTGTAGGCCTACTGTCCAAGAAGAAAGGGAATAGCTAATGGCTGAGCTTTCCGCGCGTAGCCTATAATACGACGAAATTGACCGTCCCAACCCCGCCCAATCCCCTCCCAGGGTTGAATTTCGCCGTCCAACTCTACGCCGGTAACGAAACACTCCTTCGCTCAGTCCCTCGCGCCCTCACAAGATAATCTGACCCCCTAGGTGGTATGACGGGTCTGAGCATCCCTCAGAAGGGCAACTTCATGGGACTCAGCATCGAGTTATCTGTCGCTAACCAGTATCGTAAGCTCGCCGGCCTTCGCTTGTCGCCCAACACTATACAATGGCTTATCTTTTCCATTAGTTGGCAGAAACTCTACTCGTATGTGGTATTATACAGCCATCGTGTCGCTCTACCGCAGTCGATTCACCCTGTCTCAGGCCTCAATGTGCCTTTTCTCAACTACCTGGCTACACTTCGGAGCCGAATGGGGATGTCTCCTCTCGTTCGTGTAGGGGGCAACTCGCAAGAGCACACTGAACTTTTCTACGAGCCCTTCAACAGTCATATGGAAATCACAAACAAAACACTCAACCAGGATCCGAATTCACCGGTATGTGGTTTTTCCACTGTCGTCCCAGATGCGGCTCGTGGCCTCTAGCATGGTCTCTCGGCTCATTATCACTGTAGACGATCACCCCCGAGGTCAATGTTTGGATTGATCTTCTTTATACCCTCCTCAACATTACTCAGTTCACCGGGACTCAGTGGTACCTGGGTTTGCCTTATGGCTATCCATTAAACGTTTCTGGAATTGTCGAAATGACTTTGGCTTATGAGCAGGCGCTTGGAGATAATTTGATTGCTCTGCAGCTGGGTAAGTTCTACCGTTACGTACCTTATGCTTACCCTTTAATCGGTTTACTGCAGGGAACGAACCTGATCTTTACTGGGTTAACAACCGTGATCGGCCCGACAATTATCCAGTGTCGGAATATATCCCAGAGTTTGGAACAGTACGACACCGTTTTTTACAGTCTGTTGATAACTGCGCTGATAACAAACGATGTTTCCCAGGTGGTCTCTGCCATGAAGTCAGGAGGTGTGACTCGCCAAGACATCTTGCTCGCCCCTAGTGTCTGCTGCAATGTGGATCCGAAGGATAATCCCTGGTCAATTGAAGACATCCTTAATGGTGGTCTCCTTACCGATTACTCCGACAGTGTCGCATACCTTGCTGTCCAACGATATCCTTATCGTACGAGCCTCTCGTTTGCTTTCGGTCCTCAATTACTTACTTTCCCGTCCGCCTCCCAGCCAACTGTGGTGAAGGCTATCAGGCTGATGTTATTTTCCCTCAATACTTGATGCACAACATGTCAACTAATAGCTTGAGCGGGGGGGATTATGCCTTCGCTGCTGGTCTGTGTCCAGTATCACTCTCACCCTCGGTCGGGTGCTGACCAGTTATCTCTTTACAGCTACTGCCGTTACCCAGAATAAACCTTTAATCATGTTCGAAACGAACACTGCATCATGTGGAGGTTTTCCGGGTCTTTCCGATAGCTTTGGGGCAGCTTTGTGGTCTGTCGGTATGTATAACCTATCAGTCTCTGGTATTCGTATTTATTCTGATTGCTGTGATTACAGATTGGACAATGCAGCTCGCTTATCGGAATTTCTCAGGTAAACCTGTTGTTGCCTTACGTCCAGCTTCATCTCATCGTTCTCTTCTCTTTAGGCGCTATGTTCCATTTTGGTGGTCAAAACGCTTCTTACAATGGTGATCACACCTTCTTCATGGTTCGTTGAAGAAGAAGAATGCTGAGCCCGTTTCCTAGCTTTCACCCCCCCTCCCTCGGACTGGTCATTCGCCTACCAATGGACTACCGGACCCGTTTGTGGGTATTCAATCACTAGCGGATTGTCTTTAGTCTCTGACTCCCAAGCAGTCTACAGCATGCTGATGGTGGCAGAGGCGCTCGGGTCATCCAATGTCTCTCAAGTCATCGATCTTCAGCTCAACGATAACAGTCTTTATACACCTGGGTATGCCATTTACGAGAACGGGCAGCCTGCTCGTGTCCTCTTGATAAATTTCATAGACGATGGTGGCACTGGCACGGCAGCCTACACTGGCTATATCCATATTGGTGGAACGAGCGGTCTCGCCGACACTACACCAACGACAGTTACCGTGAGGTACCTCTCATCGCCGAGTGTAACAGAGAAATACAACATCACCTACGGCGGTCAATCGATGGGCGGTGCGATGTTCGAATCTGACGGGCGAATCCAGGGAGAGCAGCAGACGGAGACTGTCCAATGCTCGGCAGACACAGGTTGCCCCATCCGAGTCCCGGCTCCTGGCGCGGCTCTTGTGTTTATGTCGCAGCAGGCGCAGGACGAGTCGTATGATTCCGCGCTAGTTGCAACGTACTCGACGTCGTACTTTTCGGAGGGTGGCCCTACAGTGGATTCACAAGTGCTCGCGACGTCGAATGGGCGTGGCGGACCAGATGAGAAGCAGCATCCACTTGGGTCGACGAGTAAGGGTAAAGCTGATGGCGAAGACAGTGCGGCGACAAAGCTGGCAGTGTCCTCCTTAATACTTGCATCTGCTGCTATGCTTGCTGGTGCTATGTTGGTGCGACACTAAAGGACTGCTTTGTGGTTTTTCCCTACCCATGCATTGCACACTAGCATTTCGTTCTAGTGTACTCGCTCTTATTGTAGTGGTAATACCACTATATTTTATCGGACGAAATGACTATAGGAAAGTCGATCAGTTTCATGTGTCCTCAGCCCCCTGTTCATCGTTCGAGCTGTTAGCGAGCCAGTGTCATGCGATTTGTAACTTGTTCCCACGCGTCTGCCCCAGCCCGAACACTCGTTGCAGCAGCAATCACCGGACGACGCCTTCCAAGTTCAAGGTCGGGAGCCACGTGTATTTATGAATATACTCTTTCCTGATATCCGAAACCTCAACAGCGTAGCGTGAATGCAGACTGAAGCAGGCGACGACTACGTTCGACGGTATGCTGGCATCATCCGTGCAAATGAGCGCCGGCTGGCCAATGCTGGTCCCAACGGTGGCCCTGGCGGCGCTGCAGAATATCTAAATCCTCTTTCTTGGGTTAACTGGACCGCCTCGAGCGCTGCGTCGACCCCGCGACGTGGGCCACCAGCGATGCTCCAGCTCGATCTCCACCACCTCTACTACCTCCTAATCCGGTTCGAAGGCCTCTCCCTACCTGTAGGCTCTCTTGACATCAAATTGCGGAGTAGCTCCCGCCCCGTGAGCTATACATCACTCCTGGCCGCAAAGGACAGATCCGATACCCTCTCGCTGTCGTCATTCACGTCGGCGTTTTCTTCCATCTCCAAGCTCTCCCTGGGAGGCTCATGGTTCGCACGCGAGATACCTCCGGTTGACCTCGACGTGAAGTATATATATAGCTCCTTCACTATATTGCCGGCTCTCTCTCTCAAGGCAAGCGATCTGCGGGTGATTGCTGAACTGAGGGACGAGCCTTCAGTCGACAATGCAGTCCCAATGTATTCGTTCAAGAACCTCCGCACCCTAGAGGTTCTTGACGTCGATCCCCGCACATTATTAGGGTGGGATCAATTGTCTGAGTCATTGCGCAGCTTGACGATCAAGCGCAGTGGGATAGAAGAGGTCACGGACTTGATTATTAATGCAGTCCTAGATGATCAGACCCGAAGAGAACGCGATGCCTCCGCGACCAGTCCTTCTTCTCCACTAGGAAGGAGACCACTCCCTTCTCGTTTCTCCTCAGGACGTTCCCATCGAGGATCTGTCAATATCCCAGACGCGCTAAAGGAAGATGTTGAAGCACACGCAGAGAGCCCTTCCGAGGAGGCACCTCGTCAACTATCACCCCTCAAATGGCGGCTACTGCGACACCTATCCTTCGCAGACAATGCCCTCACCTTCTTCCCCAGTACCCCCCTCACCTACCTCACTTCACTCACCCATCTCGACCTCTCCTCAAACCTCCTGGTATCCGTCCCCCCAGGTTTATCTTCACTCTATAATCTCGTATCGCTCAACCTCGCCGACAACATGATCGACTCCGTCTTGGGCATCTATGCTCATCTTGGACAAGTGCTAACCCTAAACTTGGACAGAAACCGTCTAGAAAGCATTTGTGGTTTGGAGCGTCTCATGGCTCTTGAGCGCGTGGACCTAAGAAGCAACCACATCATCGACCCAGGAGAAATCGGCCGTCTGGCCGTCCTCCCCAATATCGCAGAGGTTTGGGTCGAGGGCAACCCTATGACCGAGATTGACGAACAATATCGTGTTCATTGCTTCGAATTTTTTGCCCAAGAAAAGAAGAACATGCTGTTGGATGGGACGGCACCGTCCTTCCTGGAAAGTAGAGCAATGCGCGTCACACCTCCAGACTCACTCCCTGAAGAACGTGACTTAGAAGCCAAGAGGCGAAGTGCGGCGAGTCCACCTGTCGTTTCTGTTGGCGGAACTTCACCCTCATCAATGCAGCCTCAACGGACACCGAGACGACTATCAAATGCAGTTGCCGCCGACAAAGATAAAGACAGCCCACCGTCCGCACCGCCCACCGCTGCTACGCCATCGCCTAATGGTGGGCTGGGCTCACCACCCTTGACCCTGTCGGGAGCGGCAAAACCTGTCAAAAAGCGGAAACCGAAACGGCTTGTGGATTTTGATGCCGACGGGACCCATAGTGATGCATCATCTAATCCAAACAACCCCTCAGACTCGAGCCCGCTAGGATTGCAGCCAAAACGGTCATCAAAGCATCGGCGTGGCGCATCGGAAAGCGTAACAAGTTCCAACTTGATGCCGGAGAATGGTGGGCTTCTGCCGAGTGCAGAGATCGCCGGGCCGAGCCCGTCGAATGGTGAACCAACTGGTGTTGTCGCTGTTCAGCGCAAGACAAAGTCAGGGAAGAAGTCCCGGCACGGGCGATATGCCACAGAAGGTGGTGTGGGCGGAGATGATGTCGAGCATCGCCTGATGTCGGCTGCGGCAATTGATGATTCGCATCGCCCTGAGACCGTTCTGGAGGCTGGTGAAGAGGAAGAAGCAGCAAATGGAATGAGTCAGGCGGATGCATACCGAGCGAAGATCGAGGCGCTAAGGAGGGAAGTAGGCGACAGTTGGCTCAAAGTTCTCAGCCAAAGTGGGGGCTTACCGCCCGGGGCATCAGCCAATACGTCAGCACAGGGGGTTTGAGGTGATCTCTTCTTTCTCTTAGGTACATATACGACCTTGCTAGTTCCTGTATACCCATGCATTGCTCTTCTCGTCCCTCTATAATCCTCACCATCATGATAATAATTGCTGAATTAGTGGCTTGTTTGGCCAAGACTAGATTGAATTGTGCCTCCGTCGTCGACGACAACAAATCTGATCTGAGCCCTTTTTGAAATTTTGACCTTTGCCAAGGTTTGTTAAACAACGGGAGCCTTCAGCCCACTAGAGATATTGCGATAACACGTAAACGTTCAGCCTTATAATGTCTGCCTTCTCTCGTCCTCTGGTGGTGTTTGGCCCGTCTGGTACTGGCAAATCGACCTTGTTGAAGCGGCTCTTCGCTGACCACCCCGCAAAATTTGGTTTCAGCATCTCCCGTAAGCCCTCCCATCCTCCGATCACGGCTGTTTTATCACAGTCATAAAAGCATAAATGAACCAAGAAATCTTGTCGTCTCCGTCTTTGGCCCCTTAGACACAACGCGATCCCCGCGCCCGGGCGAGACCGATGGGAAGGAATACCACTTTGTCACTCGAGAACAGTTCTTGCAGCTCATCGACGAAGGAGCATTTATTGAAAATGCGCAATTCTCTGGGAATATGTACGGGACTTCCGTCAAGGCGGTGCAGGACGTCGGAAAGCTTGGCAGGAGGTGCATCCTTGATATCGATGCCCAGGTATGCCCAAATCCTACAATCAACTCCTTCACTCCGTGAAACTAATTTGAGCCCCCGTAAATGTCTCTTGCTGTGCTACTCGCGATGACCACAGGGCGTACGCCTAATCAAGCAAAATCACCCCGATCTCAAACCTGTTTTCATTTTCATCTCTCCCCCTTCCCTATCCGTCTTGCGTGGGCGGCTCGTCGGACGTGGTACGGAGACCGAGGAAGCGGTCAAGGCTCGTCTCGAGGCCGCCCTCAAAGAAATCGCTTACGCAAAGAGTGGGTCTGACGTGGTTGATGCTGTTGTGGTGAATGATGATTTGGAGAGGGCGTACAAATTGCTGGAACAGATTGCCCTGGGCGAAACTGTTCCAGGTGATTCCCTTCCAGCATTGGATGACGAATGAGGACCACAGGTGTGGTCTCTCAGAAATTAGCTGATGGACTTATAAAAACATGTACGTTACATGCGTGTGCAAACTAGAAAAGACAACACCAGCAAGAGTTTACTTTTTGGCATCGAGAGTCTCGAGAAGATGTGCATAAATTGCATCATTCACTTCCTCACTGAGGTGCAGCTTGTTGGCGGGGACGGGATCTGCATTCTGGTTCACATGAAATGCCCCGCTACCCTTGGCAGGACTAAGCAGATTTGACACTTGCCACTCACCACAATCCTGAAGGAAACCATGTCATCACTCCTGAGCAAGTGTCTCGCGGAGGAATGGATCGAGCCGAGATACTCACAGATGGCCGTAGTTTCACGAAGGACGTGGCTATCCAGTTACCAATGGCCCAAAGAATCCCCTCAGGGTATTTCAGGGGAGTGTTAACTAGACCAGGATGACAGTGGGTGAATGAAAGTCCAGGATTGCGTTTCGCGAAAGCCTATGGAAGATAGCAACGCGGCAACGATAGACATGAGCGAATGCGAATGGGAGCGGCAATGAACACCACCTTACTTCGACGGCGGCGCTATTATAAGTAGGGGCCTCATCCGTAGTCCCCAGGCCAGACCATTCCTTCTTGAACCCAATATTGCTCATGTCTACTGGGCGACCAAGCCCCGCGCCCATAACAGTAAGGATACGAGCTTCTTCGCCCGAACTCTTCGCGGCTTGGAGAAGGGGAAGAAGCTCAAGGACGAATTTGTACCGGGAATAGAAAGAGAGGGAGGCGAACTCGTCTAAGCCTTCGCCATTATCATAGAATTGCGCCTTGCGAGCAAAGTAACCTTGGCTAAAGGTGCATTATCGTATCAGTTAAGGGATTTGTTTCGCAGTATCAGAGCTAACCGTCATTACCTCAAGACCATGTAGTTAATTTTGGAGATCCCTCGCTCCTTTCGAAGCACTTCACAGGCCACAGCGACATTCTTGAGTTTTGATGCGTCACACTCAAGGAATTCGTACTTGGAAGTTTCGCTTGTAGGGAATGAGTCGATTATCTTTTCTGCTGCACTTTTGTTACGGCCACAAAGAATTATGTGCACGTTTCCCTTAGTATAGCGAGCAAGAGCCTCCGCAATTGCCTGCGGCGCCTTAGCATAAGCTCATGTGCTTAGCCATAAACTTGGAGCCTCGTGTATCATACCTGTCCGATCCCCGAAGTCCCGCCGACAAATAGGGCGACAGGTCGGTACGGAAAGATCGCCTCCGCATTCGCTGTTTTGGTAGCAGCAAGAGACGGCATAGTGTTACCTGAGGTCTGTTTTAACAGCGAGGGGAGGCTGGCTGCGAGATGTGTATTTAATCAAGACGACGGATTTGGAGGGAAGCTCGAGGTTCAAGACGGGGAGGCCTTCGTAGTCATTCAGTTGAGGAATTGTCATTAGTTTTGTTGGTCACGTTGTGCTGCAGTACACGAAATCCCGATGACGAGAACTGAAGTAGTTAGTAATTCGGCAGAAATGGTTTGTCAGGCATAGTCACCCAGAGTCAGCGCGGCACTGAGGCTGGGCTGTCTACGGGGGCCGAGGGGTAGTGTGGTATATTTGGGCAAATCGTGGATGACTGAAAGCTGCTGACGAAGCTGCTCAGGCGCCGAGCTTGTCATCCTGAGTCACAGATCAACTGCTGAAAGAGAGCGTGCGAAAAGAGGGGGCCAAAGGAGGGCGGAGTTTCCCTGAAGGTCTGTCGATATTGACATCAACAATGCTCACCTAAGAGGTACCTCGTTACTTCTGGTCCTCAAAAGTGCTCATCAAGTGGCCATAAATGGAGTCATTTACTTCGTCGCTAAGATGCAGCTTTCCGGCGGGGATCTCGTCAGCATGGGAGTCGACATGGAACGCCCCACTAATCGTTGCAGGGCCGAGCAGGACAAATGATTGCCACTCAGCACAGTCCTATAATAAGTATCCAGAAGCGAGTCATCAGCCATCAAAGAGAGTGGATTAAGATCTATCTACTTACAGCTGCTGAGATCTTCAGAGGAGAAACAAGCCAGTTTCCTACTGCCCAAAGTATTCCTTCAGGCGGCTTTAGTGGGGTGTCGACAAGACCGGGAGAGCTGTGAGTGAAAGATAGTCTCGGATTGCGCTTGGCAAAAGCCTAGGACGAACCAGCAGGTCCTTTAGCCTTGGCAGAGAGAACGTTGGTTCTGCGGGCACTTACCTCTACGGCAGCGCTGGAATATGTTGGTGCTTCAGAGGTGCTCCCAAAGCTGGGATACTCCTTTTTGAACCCGATGTGGTCCATATCCACAGCATTACCACGTCCTGCTGCGAGTATGGTGAGGACGCGAGCTTCTTCTCCTAGATTCTTTGCAGCCTGAAGGAGAGGCAGAAGCTCATGCACAAATTTGAAACGGGAATAGAAGGCAAGGCATGCAAATTCATCTAGGCCCTCTCCATTGTCGTAGAATGGAGCTTTGCGAGCAAAGTACCCTGGGCTGACGAGGTGTGAGGAGATGGGTAGACTGATTCACCAAAATAGCTGCTTGCTGAAGTTTTCTTACCTGAGGACCAGGTAATTGAGCTTTGATACACCCCGCTCCTGCTGAAGAACCTTGCAGGATGCAGCGACATTCCTAAGCTTTGATGCGTCACACTCCAAAAACTCGTACTTCGAGGTCGCGGTCGTTGGGAACGATGCGATGACTTTCTCTGCAGCACTCTTGTTACGGCCACAAATAATGATATGTATGTTACCCCGCGTATAACGAGCCAGGGCCGTCGCGATCGCCTACAAAGTTCACCATGTTGGTTGGGAGGTTGTGTGTAAAGGCAGAATTGAATTCTCTAGGGCTACCTGTCCGATCCCCGAAGTACCTCCAACCACAAGGGCAACTGGTCGATAAGGGAAGCTCACAGCCGAGTTCTTAGCTTTGACGTCAGAGAGAGAAGGCATGTCAGTGCTCGAGGCCCGAAGCAAAAAGTGTGGGTTGTGAACAAAATTGTTCAAGTTGAGGAACGAAGCCTCAGGCCCCAACAGGCAACCTTATACGCAAATTTCCCCGGGAGGCGCACGGTGAACTTGGACTGAATGGGATGCAATGTGTGGTCTCGAACCTGTGACTATTCACAAGACCGAGTGAGGCTCGGGGTTGCCGAAACAGGAAAGCATGGATGTTACAAGTAGGTGTAGAAACCTCAAGGACATAAATGGAATGGGGTTGTGTAGATAACGTCTAGGGGTAGTCTGGAACGATAGGATCGGTGTCGGCGTAGTGACTAGGACGGTGTCGAGGTCGCCTCATCAGCTGGAGGGGCACGAGGCCACCATTGCGGTAGTCTTGGTGTGAGTTGCCAGACTGAACCAGCAGGCACTGATAACTCTGGGGGTGCAGGGATGAACATCTTCATCTCACCCCGCTCAAAGGCTTCAACGTGCTCCGTTCGAAGTTGAGCGAGCGCCCAGTTGCCCGCTCTTGAGAGAAGCTTGCCCTTAGTGCGCACACGATCGGCTGAGGACGAAGCTGTGGAGGCTCGCGCACTTGTGCGAACCGGAGAGTCCCGGGAAGCAGCCTCTACACCACTAGGGGTGAGACGAAGAATGATGTCGGTCAATCGTGGTGGTGCAGGATCGAGGTAGTCGCCATTGAGCTGGGATGATATTGGTGTACTGCAAACACAAATGAGCTCCAGGTCAATCGATACAACATGCACGAAGAGACATACCCATCAGGGGAGGACAGAGGGGAGATCTCTATTGGGAAAGTCCGCTTCCTGATCATTCCCGTGTGATAAGTACGCACAACGTTCTCCTGGCCTACGTAGCAGCCCTTACGGAAATCAACTGGAAAGACAAAGATCAGATCCCCAAGGTATAGCGCGAAAGCGGTAATAGACATACGTCCGCCCATCATGTCGACGTTTCTTTCGAATGGGATGGTTTCAGCCATATCAACCGAGCCTTCTGGCACTCCATTCATAATACGATGCCGTGCGTAGTCAAATGATGTTCCAAGAGTATATTCTCCAGGTAGGATTGCTGAGGGCGTGAAGTTGATCAGTGAGCAAAATGCACTTGCTGAGAAATTGAGTGTGCTAACGTCGTGCGGCCTTTGGAATCAGCAACCTCCTACCCATCGTAGGAACTCTCCAGTCCCAAGAGCCTGTACCATTGTCTTTCTCGAATGGTAGCAGTTCTGATTCAGCTAGTTCGAGGCCCAAACGGATATCGGGAGTCCGAGAACCCAGCCAGGTTGGTTCCACAGCAGAACTGGTCGCAGCCCACTTCCACCCAGTCCACATGCGTTCGCGTCTCCGGTCCGCGAGCTTTTCGGCTTCCCCACCCCATACGCCCCAGGCCTCCCATTCATCAGAAACATCTTTTACTTTAACTTTAGATCGTAGCACGAAGCGCTTGAGCAGTGAGGGAAGTGATGGGATTGGGGCTTTCTCGATGCTAGGATCTTTGAGGAGTTCACTGGGTGAAGGGCGGGGGTCGTATTCGATGATGTAGCCAGCCTCCGGCGAGCTTGGGTGCGGATGGAAGAATGCATCATAATATGTCCTCCCCTATGAATAATCGCATAAGAAGTAGTCCCACAAATGAACGAATTTAGCGCATACATGGCGACTCAGAAACATAGAGTAGAAGCCAGTTCGGTCTGTTGGCGACGATCCCGGTAGTACTTGGATGGATAATATGCCATTAAGGAAATTTGCTAGATTTGGTTCGGGGCCTGTGACAGAAATGAAGGCTCGGTTGGGGATGGGGGCATAAGAGGGCGAGGAAATATCTAGAGGAGTAGTTCCAGGAGATGAGGAAGATGAAAAGAGTCTCGAAGCATTAGACTGGCGTTGTAGTGAGCGTATAGAGGGTAGTGTTCTGGGGCTGGGCGTGCGCATTGTCAGATGTGTTGACTCAGCGCGTCGAACCAAACAGAGCGAGAGAAACCAAACAATATCCTCCTACTCACTTCATCCCATGGCGAGTTCTGCCGACGCTCATCGTGGAGTCTGCGATCCAATTCTTGAAAATCTGAAGGAATGCCTTCTCAAAAGTGACTGCGTAGTCAATAAAGGTCGTCTGCCTTCTGACTGCTTGAAGAACCACTTTGACGAACTGGAGGACCCATGCAAGCATTTGAGGGTATCATTATTCAACTGCAAGAGGGCGAAAGTGAGCAACAACCCTATTTCAGACGCTGGGGATCTTTCTTCTGACTCGTCTGGCACGATTGCTCTGTTGCTTGCCGACCTACACGATGCTGCATTCATTCGTCACTATATTCTAGCTTGATATGAGGAAGCGATTCCGGGGCAATAGTGCAGCCTCGAGCTCTCATACCTCACCGTTCTTGCCGCAACAAGCCACTGTACCAGGTGAAGTGGACTCGGCGAACAGTTCTTCATAACCCGGCCCACCATTCGCTCATGATGTATCTTGGCGGGCAGTATCATGATGACCATGCCTGTGAGTTCCGTCTCAGATGATATATGTCTTCTTACCGAGGTCAAAGCCTCATATGTTTCATTTGCAGGTTTCACGCCTTTCCTGTGCACTCCTGTGACCACTCGGTCTCCAGTCGCCATCTTTTCAAGTGTTATCCACCCCATCTCCGCCCCACGAAACCTACAAATGGATTATAATTTTTATATTAATTGGCAGGAGAACAATAGGTGGAAAATAGAATGGTCTGGCATGGAGAGTTCTAGTATTAGGAAACGATAAAGGAGCAAAACGACAATATTGGTGAAGATAGCTGTGGTGTGTTCATGATCTATGCATTACAGTTGTGCGTCATGATGCTGTTGGAAAATTTGCAATATGAGAAGGTCAACCCGTTATAGTTCTAAGCCGTCCTCTCGAATATTCGCCTCGAGTTGTGAAACGGCGGCGCCTGAAAGGATATGACAGGTTAGTCGGAGCTTCACGTCGACGGTGAACATATTAAGAATCTCAATGTTGCAGACTTACGCGCATATCGATATACATGAGCCAAGCGTTGGAGCGCTCCTCTCACGGTCCTAAGATCCTCCATCTCACTTGTGAATGACAATCCTGCCTCTCGGAGGTCAGCGATTTGAGAACGAATGGCGTTCCCAGTGATCACGAAAGCGTGCTTCATGGTTAGATTAAAAATTAGCTTCCAGTCAATAAAAAGTTTAGCGAGCCCTAGACTCACCGTATTGATAAGATCCAACCGCGAGAAGTCGAATGGTTCGATGGCCCGAATCAATCGCATCATAGCTCGCACAATGCTGCGTAGGCGCTGGCGCGCCCCCTCATCGATCTTGCACTTTATATGATAGAGATAGATCATAGCGCAGTAAGTAAGCGAGTACACATGCACCATCCTCGGGTCAATCCTAGCGCGGTCCCAGTCGACGAGCTCTTGTCTTCGTATTTGTTGTGGCGCAGGCATAAGGGGCGGGAGGCGTTCAAGAAAGTTAGCAGAGGTACGCATGATGCGCTCGTACCTCTCTTCGAACGCGGGCGTGCCGAGGGGAGACCGAGGAACAAGTATCTGGTCATCGAGGCTTATCTGCCCTAGCCTTATCGCATCTGGGAGACGAGCAGAGTCCGCAGCAGCGTCGACGAGAGCCGTAGCCAAGACATGCAATGCGAAAGGAGTAAATCGAGTCAAGTCCAGCACTCCCTGGCCGTCCCAGAAGTCTCGCAGGGTGAGTGGTCTCAGAGACATTGCGCTCCCGTCCTCGTAGGCTGCAGGAGGGAGCGGAAGAGGCGTCATAATAGCGGTATCATCGATTAAACGGGACAAACTGTGGACCGCGGTCCCGCTAGCATCCATAATCCAGAGGGACCAGAACGCAAGGATACGATTGCCCAATTCGCGAGCGCTAGAGGGGGGCGCCAGAAGAGGATTGGCCACTCGAAAGCTCCCCTGCAGCCCCGTTACAGCGCGCTGCACGCTATCCATCGCCGGCTGTGGGTCACGGAAGACATGTGTACCAATCCTATCAAGGCCTGCAACTCGAGCAAGGTTAGCAGCAGATCCAAATGTCAAGTATCCCTGAAGAAGATGGCCTCGTTCGTAGTGGTGGAGACCAAGGAGTGTGTACGCGCCAAGGGTATCGACCAGGCGATCAAATGCTCCAAGGCTACTATCAGTCTCCAAGCGTGCTCCTTCCAGGAAAACGATCTCTAATCTTCGTCGAACCTCTGAAAGACCATGCCAGAACATGCAAGCGACGAGTAGCATTGCGTTTCGGTAGCTGCTGTGATGACGTCGGCGAGACTGAAATGGTTGGTCTCGGCGGTCAAGAAAGTTGGCGATATCAAACTCATGAGCAAACTGACTGCGGCGCTGGAAGAATATATCAAGGCTGAATTTGTGAAATGAGAGAAGTATCTCTAGGACAATGAGGGGAGTTACGTACAGTGTCCTTTCCAGGAGCTCAATAGGCTTCCCCTGAGGCAAAAGCTCACGCAAGGCGGTAGCGACTTCCTCATCAGTTGCTGTTGGACCTGGAAGTGTGAGCTCTGAGCTGTCGGACGTGAGGCGCAGGAGTCGAGGTGGTGATGGATGCATCTGAGCGGGACGGATATGACCTTGAGACTGCTGTGCCATCAATTCCTGGCGCCATTCTTCCTGCAACACACGGGTTTCTGACGCCCTTCTCTCTAGTTCTTCGACAACTTCTTGCTGGATTCGCTCATATGATATTCTCTCCGCGTCCGACATCCACCCATCCCTCGTCTCTTCAGGGCCCCACGAGCCTACAAGGTCGATGGCTCTGTCTCGACGCAAGTACGGCGAGAGGTACTCGTTCATGACCACAGATGCAACGCTAAGTTGTCGCTCCTGGGAAGTGGTCCCTCCAGAAGGATGCAAGGCACTGATGATAGGCCCAATGGGAAGCGTCTCCGACAAGATGGGTATCGGACCAGGGAGAAGTGGATGTAACTGACCAAGAATGTCGAGGTTTGGGACAGAATGGAGCGATCCCAATGATTGAGCTGATGGAACTGTCTCGTGAGATTGGTGCAATTCCGAGGAGGATGATGCAGGAACCTGGTCGGCGTGTGCGGCGGGAAGGAGGGGCGGATGGCCCATACCGTCGCCGCAACGCAGTGCAAGCAACCGAGGAGATAGGGGAAGCGGAATATTCGCTGCGGCTAAGTCCTCGTGTAAACCGTGGCCAGAACTTGAGACATTGAAGAGTCCGAGGGTGTCTCCCGGCGGTCCTGGAGGTGGCGCACGAGGGACAGCATGCGCAGGAGCTGGCACTCCAGGCTGATTATTTTCCAAAGCTGCTGATTCCCGCCCAAGATGAATTTCCGGAGTCGAAGGGCTACGGGAGAGAGCAAAGGGACGGGTCCACGGCGGAATAGTTTGGTGAGATCGTAGAGCAGAAAGCGGATCTAGCACTTGGTGGAGTAGGTCCTGCTGTGGGGGCTGATGGTGATGAATCAGAGGAGGGGCGTTGGCTGTAAAGGCCGTGTTGGCAGGGTGGAGACCACTCGCGGACGGCCCCCCGTCGATGACACCAGCGTACGAGCCAGTCGAACCGTCCTGTATATGAAAAGGAAGCTGAGAAAAATCAAAAGCGAGTTGCGCTGAATACTGTTGATGCTGCTGAGGAAGGGGATAACCAGACATAGGCGGTGGCTGATGGGAGAGCATGATTGAGCTGGGAGTAATAGAGTTATTTGCGTGGTTTCGTGGAGCAGACTGAGGATGGGAAGCTTCTTGGGCCGCCCGATGGGTGTTTTGCCAGGCTTGTACCTGCACAGGCGTGGGTGCCCGAGCATCGGCATTTCCATATGCAGCGTAGGTAGTGGGTCCAGGGCCAATGCTATGTGATGTAGGAAGTGGAGGGCGAACCATCGTGCCAGCGTTGGAGTGATCGTATATCATCTGTATAGTTGACTTGATAATATTGATAGCGCAAGGTATGAGTACGAGGAATAAGTTCAGGGAGGGCAAAAGAAGTACAAGAAACACACCCTGTCTGGCTCGGAATACACACATGGTCCCCAGTGTGCTTTCATGTCCACACTCGCCTGCTCACATCTCCCACAAATAGGACGAAGGCCATCACACTGCTTCCTTTTCTCATGACAGGGCTTGCAAGACCCTCCGCGCACGATTCCAGCCCGAGACGTACCCACGATACGATGTTGGCCAGGGTGAGCGGAATTCGTGTTCGTGCTTGGGGTCAACCCTACACGATCCCAGCCAGACGAACTTGCTCCTGCAGAGCTCGAGCCTGCACCGGCACTCGACTCAACGCCGCTTGCTATCATAGCCATATTCATCGCGCCATCCATTGCAGCAGATCCAGACGCATTCGGGGCGGCTATGAGTCCTGAAGTAGCCCTGCGGCGAGGAATATGGGCGCCATATGTCCATTCCCGTTCACCCTGCTG
>WIDE01000007.1:239433-308865 GCA_015039315.1 Clavulina sp. PMI_390
ATTGTGCTTGAGTAACGAGTAGGAGACCGTGTTTTTGAGTTCAAATGAGCGTGCTGCGCGCAACTGAGAAATGTTGGAGTCTAGATTATGTACTGAAAGGAATGTTGATGCGAATAGTAATCGGGCGCGCGTTCTGAAACAAGTCCTGTGGTGCCTGTCTAATAGAGTGCTTCTGAAGCCGCTTCCACGTGGGCTGAAGTTGAAAATATGCGGAGTTAGTCCGGGACCAGGAGGCAAGAGCCTTTGTGCTGCCTTCAGGAATCTCCCTGCGTGTGATGATGACTGAGCGCGTCTTCGTTCTGACACGAATATACTGAACGGAAGGCTAGACCCGTATACAATGCACAGAGTGGGAGGAGAACAGATACTTGAAGATATGACTAAGTTGGTGCGGGATCGGAGCTGGAAAGCCTGTCTGGGACCCCCGATTGCACAGGCGCGTTTTGGGTCCGCAACTAGGGTGAAATGTGGATCGGATACGACGGAAGCGAAGGAAAGATTTTTGCAGCGTGTTCTAGCGAGTACCGTGCCAAGAGAGTGAAGAAGCTTGATGTTTGAGTTTGCTGACACTAGCTCCTTCTCGTGCGTAGTTGCGGAACCAAATACGAACAATGGCCCACGAAGTAAACGACACAGACAACACCAGATGCAGAGATATACCGATATAATAGGCTAACGTGTTCCTTTCTTGACGCTACGCACTCTGACACCGAGCTAGTCAACACCAACTTCTCCAAGTGTTCAAAGTTCCCCCAGTGTTTCTTGAGCGTTACCTATTTGGCAGACTAGGATAGGAGAGCTGATGTGGCCCCTGTAAGAGAATATAGAGATAGAAACTTGTGAAAAAGAGCGTTAGGGGTAACGGAATGAGAGGACGGATGCAAAACAAAGAGAAGGTTCAATCAGCGTGGCTTGTTTGGACACCTGCTCGATTTGGAAATCGTTGTGGATGTCACGTTCCGTCGATTCAGCTGACTGTCGAGACAAGGCCTGGGTTGTGAAACTCATCGTAAAGCTTGAATGAGGAAGTGAGAGAAAGCATTCGATATTCGTATTGTTTACACTATATAGCTTCGGCCACCCACACACGCCATCTCCCACCCGCAAAATGGAATAGAGTTCTCTCGAAAGGTAAGAGGATTTATAGCGCGAGGTAATCCCTGACCTCCTCCTCTGTCAGCTTCCTGAAGCTAGGCTTCACCCGCCCGCCGATAGGTGGCACACGGTCCTCCGTAGATGGGATGGTGACCACGCCGATTTCAATCGTCTTCTCCGTCATCTGACCCTCGAAGCCTTCTTTTAGAGTTAGGAGGGCGGTGTGAATGGCGTCTTCTAATGAGATCTCGTCGTTGTACCTATTTGTGCGAAGCCAAAAGGGCGGTAGAAGCGCCACAAGGATAAGGTATGACGTGCAGTGTCACCAAGAAATAGAGAGGAAGACATTGTCGTCCCAATGGGCAGCAGTCAGCAGATGACACGCGCCAAGGCCGCCAAAGCCATAGTAAAAAAGATTAAGAGCGATCAGAACCAAGACATCATTATATAATTCCACACGTACCGCTTTTCCAAGAATGTCTTAGCGTTGATCATGTTCTTCCCAATGGCGCTAGCCTTCCACGCCCAGAATGCTCCACTTGGGTCCACCTGATAGAGCGTTGCACCCGTCTCCTTATCCCACCCGCTTACCAACAAGCTCACACCAAAGGGACGCACACCTCCGCTCTGCGTCGCCTCCTGCATGATCGTCGCCACCTCCTGCGTCAGCACACGCGTGGGCGGGTACTCGCCGTAGATCTTCCAGTACGCCTGTGCCGACTTGCGTGCCTTGGCAACAAGCACACGGAAGTCTGGGCCCATACCGCTGTAGACGAGTCCAATGTTGGGGCAGATGACAGCGACCTTTTCAATCATGCTGTCGTCGATCAGGATAGAAGATGATTTCTTCTCAGTCGCGATCACGACGCCATTCGTGGCTGATTTTGTTCATTTGGACCATTGAAAGCAGCGGAGGCGATATAGATATGTGAGGATGCGTAATGGAGGTAATTGACACAGATAAGAACGACGGAGACTCACCTTTGATGCCGAGAGATGTTGTTCCAGAGTTTACGGCCGCCAACGCATGCTCGATTTGGACAAGCCTGGATCGTGGATCGAAGATCGAGAGTTCATAGCAATCACAAATATCGCAATCAACAAGAAAGATATCGGGAATCAATTAAGAGCCTCGGTTAACAGGTTGAAGGATAATAGGCGACTTACTTTCCACTCGGTGAGAAGGTTGTTAGAGAGAAGCTGCAGATGAACGCGTATGCATCGGATGCAGATTCCAACACGATTCATGAGCGAAAAGCATAGCGGATAGAACAGTCCAAGAATTTGTCAGTAGCTATAATATCCGGTTCTAATCCACAAGATAATGTACCTAACGCGCAAGGAAACACATAACGCGTCAGCCCCAAACGATTCCCAGAATCAGCATGCCAGTCACATACCTATACGCTCCACCACCACCAGCAGCTCCAGACATAGTTCTTCAAGTTGAAGGGATATGGGACTTATATCAGAGGAGAAAAATATCAAGGAGGAAAGCAAGATTTCCTCGAGGATTCGTCGATGCTTTGGGATGAGGCCCTTGAACGGACGCGCGTAGAGTTCTCACGGTCCGGATTGAAGCGCCCTTGTTTACACCCTCTACATTCATTCTAACTCAAGGTCCGTTTCTCGTTTTCTGGTCGATTTTCTTCACTTTCTGTGGCTAGAATACTAATGCTAGCGTTCTTTTTGCATCTAGATGGCTGCTGCCCGGAGCGCTGCTACTGCTGTGGTGCGTATTGTTGCTCTGGTTGAAGTTCTGCGTTGGCGGTCTGCACGGTCTCTGGGGACGATTTTCCTCGTTTGACTGGGCCTCTTTTCGATGGTTATGAGCGTATGGGTCATCATGGAACTTACTCTCGCCATTTCTGGTCCTCTTTTCTTGATTCGGGTGTTGCGCAAAAATGGCTTGGGAATTCTTGACGGCGACCATACTCGACTCCAACCTCATCTCTCACTTGCATACATGGTTTTACTGGGGGAATATAGGACTTTGCCCGCGTCTACACCTCATTAGGTCTCGGAAAGCGTGCGTGTTTTTCAATTTCTTCTAGTCTTTGGTCGAGGACAAACCTGTTCCTCCTCCGCGTTCTCACTGCCAAATACTCACTTCTTCTTTCTATATAATGCTATCTGGCTCACTTATCGCATTCATGCCTGGTTCCTCGTCGACCTGGTGTTTGTTCCGGACCTGGCCTTGTTCCTGGAATAATGCTGCACTTGGCGACTCACAGAGACCGTTGGTGCCTTGCAAGCTTTCCGCAAGAGGCACGCTGATGCCCAGCGCGTGCTTGATGGACTGAAGAACCAGCCCACCACCGTTGACCTGTCCAAGTACTCGGGGCTGAAGAACCAGGCCATCGTTGAGGAGGCACAGAGGCTGCTCGCAAACTTCAAGCCTGTTACTTATGATGTCTCCGAGACTGTGAAGGCTATTGACGCGTTCCAGGCCAAGGCTGTGAGTATTCTGGGCTTCCTCCACTCACCCCGCGCGTGTTGTGGCCAGTGACTTACCAACAACATGTCGCTTCATTTTCTTCGCCTCGTTTGTTTCCTTTCTCTCTAGGTTGCTGACGCCGAGACCACCGTGCAAAAGGTGGATGAGGAGCTGTCCAAGCTGAACGCAACTCTGGACAACATTAAGAATGCTCGCTCGTTCGAGGACCTGACTGTGAGTCACTCTGATCACGATTTGCGCGGCGAAGCTGTTGCTAATACAAATCGCTCGTTTTTTAGGTGGACGAGGTTGCCCAAGCCCGCCCAGAAATCAACAAGGCTGTCGAGACGATGATGGCCAAGGGCAAGTGGACCGTGCCAGGTAAGCAGACGGCGCTTAATTTTTCCCATGTCAGAGACATGTCTTGGTATTGTCGTGCTAATCATTGGTTTCTGACAGGCTACACCGAGAAGTTTGGCGATCTCAATGTTGCGTAGACATAGACTTAGATTCTGTTTACGTAGCCATGAGATATACATACTATATAAACTCTTTTTTTGCCCACCCTCCACAACAAGCTGCGGCTTCTCCATGCCGTGAAACGAGGTGGAAAATCCCGGCAGGCACCGCACATGGCGTCACTTTTGCAAGCTTAAAACACGGGCGTGGGAAGCGCGCTTAAGGTTTGATATTTCCAAACTGGGGATTGTTTGGCCCTGTGTCGATGACGTTACCACTCCGTCACTTTCTTCCACTAAACAACACACCACCACCCTGCGCGAAAACGAGAATCCAAAGGCGAGGCCATGAGCTCATCACCTCCCGAGTCCCCTACCATTGCCACCGCAAACACCTCCTCCCCCACCGCCGACAAGCCACCCACGAAACCTCGTACACGCTCAAACTATCACCTAGAGAGCAACCCGTTTGAAGTCAGCTTCTCCCAGCCTGAGCCCACCCCGCGCGGACGTCCTCCGTCGCGCGATGCCACCTCAGAAGCAAAGCCCAAACTACCCCCCATCACTGCGATGGCTTCCCCTTCAGCCGCTGGAGATTTTACCTGGGCATTTGGCCATGGGGGTTCTGCTGACGTGAACAGTCTCAGATCCGGTCCCCTCTCCCCAGCCATGCTCGCTGGGCCTCAGTACGCATCTCATGCTAACCATGGCCAAAATGGCACTCATCATGGCGTCACTAACGGAGGAGGGGCTGGGTTCGACGTCATGAGGACCGGACTCACCCCCGATGTCAGCCGGACTGGCCTCACCCCCCTCATCGGTGGGCCTGCCTCCTTCCCCCCTCCCTCCCCCAACACTGCTGCGTTCATCGCAATGGTTACTAACCAGAACAACCCGAACGGTGTGGCAGGGGGGATCGCATCGGCCGCAGGCGTCGCTCCCCCCGCGACCATCACCCCAGGCACGTTCTCTGCTATCACTGGCGCTATTCTCAACGGCCAGAACGGCGCTGGCGGGGACTCAGCAGCTGCTGGCTCCAGTCCCACCGCCTCTCACCATGCTCATCCCCTCAGCGTCAGCCATGGCCCCCACGACGCCGATGACGCCGCGCATACTGCTGCCAATGGCCTCTTCTTACTCTCCCAGGCTCATCACGAGCTAACCAAGCGTGAGGAACAGCAGCCTGTTTCTCAACCCCAGATTCGCGCACCCCCTTCTCAAGCCGCGCGTGCGGGAGGCGCCAAGGGCGGTGGTCGCTCGTCAAACAATACCAACTCCGCCCCCGCCCCCACTACTGCTGCTGGCAAACGCAAGAATACGTCAGAGTCCGTTGCCCCAGCAGCCAAGCGAGCCCGCGCCACCGCCGCCCGTGCATCCAACTCTCGCGCGAATGCTGGATCCCGTCGTAAAAAGAGTGAAGAGATGATGAGCTCGAATGAAGATGACGAGGATGAAGAGGACGAGATGGACGGTGAAGGCCTCTCTGACGACGAGGAGCTCCAGGCCGCTGCCCGTGTCGGCACCGTGTCCTCCAAGTCTGGCGGTGGATCCAAGAAACCTGAAACTGAGGAGGAGAAGCGCAAAAACTTCCTCGAACGCAATCGTCAAGGTCTGTGTCACTTTTTTCCTGAGTCATTTCGATCTCCATCTCTTGCTACTATCACAATGCTGACATCCGCATCGTCATCATCCCCTGCGTCATCGATGTTACACGTTTCCCTTCCCGCGGAATTATCGGTCCCTTGACCACCCCATTACCTAATGTGCTCCACTGGCGATGGCGCATGTCGTCTGCGATCACCACTCTATCATATTCGGACCTATACACATGCGGCGCGGGACCTGACCTGGCTACATTGATCCCTTCTTTTTCCATCTGTTTGCCCTTGCCCAACGCCACTCCTGTCGGCGTGCACGCCTTGATTTACCAATCGTCCCTGATGACCCTTGTAGCCGCTCTCAAGTGTCGCCAACGGAAAAAGGCCTGGCTGAATCAACTCCAGGCCAAGGTTGAGTACCTGACCGCGGAGAACGAGCGCCTGCAGAATACGACTGTGTCCATGCGGGAAGAAATTTCCCGTCTCTCTGCGGTGGTGGTAGCTCATCGCGATTGCGGACTCAGTGGCGTGAGCGTAGCGAGGAGCGAAGCCCTTCTTGCCGGCACGGCAGACCTGATCGCTCCTAATCGCACGACGGTCAACGTGGCCGCTGCGCCCAGCGTGACGTCCAACGTTGGCGGAGGCGGCAATGGTGGGTCAGGTGTGCCGAGTAACGCCCCTCCTGCCTCGTCCTCTGCGAACGGCCACGCCCCCACATCGAATGGTAGCTCGAACGGGAGTAGCGCCATGGCCAATGTTAACGCTAGCGGGATGGCCACAAGGCGACGAGCTGCTGCGACCTCGAGTGGACCTGGGAGCAGCCCAGTCACTGCACCTGCTCCTCAGATGGTTGCGGTGGGCGGCGGAGGCGGTCAAGGTGGTCGCTACGGAGGTTACTAAGCCCCTAATGCTCTCTATCTTCATCGTCTAACTATCCTCTCGTGCCTGATGCGTCGTATCGGGCCTCGTCATTGTCACCGCGCGGACATCGTCATTTGATGACGCAGGCATATAATACTGCCTCAGCAGCTCTTTCTCTGTTCATTTGACGGTGATGGACCGACTGGGGCACGAAGTACTTTTACCCCTCCCTTTAACGTTTCTCTCATCGTCGTCCTCCTTTGTCCCTCTTCAACTTCGCTGGCTATTCCGACTTGTTATTGGTCTTTTTTTTCCACTTGATGCGCCCCCTTTGTCTTTTTCCTCTCTCTCCCTCTCCGTCCTCACGTGTAAACTGTTGTCATCACTACTCTCCATTTACCCTCCGTCTCCTGTCTGTGCTCTCGCATGCGTGCCGACTGTTGTTTGTCTTCCTTCTCAGTCCTGCGACTTGTCTCTCCAAAGACCCCTATGCCCCATCCTTTCTTCTCATCGATAATTATCAGAGTTTCATTTTTTTCTCTGTCTCTCTCCTCTCATCTCGCATTTTCATTCTTGTTCTGTTGCTTTATCCTACCTATGTGTAACACCCAACAATATCATGCACATACACGCACCTACGTATGATGAGTTTGGGACACCAATTCCATTTGGATTTTAATAATTTCTTCCCTCGTACTGGAGAGGGCACGCTCGTGTGTGAGGTGCTCCAACTCGATCGCGTAGACTCCCGAGAGAGAATGCACGGCGCGATCGGGGTAGCTCTTCTTTCCCTCACACAACCCCCCCACCCTACCCTCCACATTCACTTAGTCATGGGCGCCCCCCTTCTCCTGGGCACACTTCGGGCATATGGTGCGTAAAAAGCACCACCCCCTTATACAGCTGATGCCTATCACCGGGATCGATCGCAATGGGCCATGAGGCTGCTGTGGGGTTGGGTAGATCCTCCCCATCCACGTGCTTGCCATGTTCTCTTCTATCTCTAACTTAATACCTGATGAGAGCACGGACACTTGATAGTCTAAACACCCTATCTTTGGCCATTAGGATTCTTCCCCATTACAATTGAGAATGGGAGGTGCGGAGGAGGCAATATGGAATTGTATCACCAGGTACACCGTGTGATATAGTGGAGCGTTTTGTGGAGTCGCTCAAATTCAGGAACGAGGGGGTCAAAAGTACGTAGGCATCTCGGCTGTCTGCTTGCTGCGGCCTAGGCCTAAATGATAGCGATAGTGATCGGTGATAGGAGATAATGCGAATTAGTCGATCACATTGCGCGTGGAGTAGCCTGGCCCTAGACACGCAGAGTCGGTGGGTGGGTGAATCATCTGACGTGGCCTAGCCAGGCCTGGGCTCATATATTTGTAATAGGTTGAGGATGGGATCAGCGTTCGGTTATGCGCGGATGAGGGTGGGATAGAGGATATGCCGAATAAGAGGATTTTCCTAGGTTGGCTTCACAGCGGGGGGAATCTGGGCCACGAAGAAATCTAGGCGGCCATTAATAACATGTATCGGATCATCCTGCCTCTCCGCTCATTCAAAGTGACGCCTAATCCCGAATCTAAATCTCGGTAAGACTCCATCCTGGATTCACGCACTGTCCCATCCAGGATCGTGTGAACGACTTCTTCCATCACAGGATGTAAATTTGATTCTTTCCGGCCCATATCACGACGGACGGAGAACCAGTATCCCATAGCTCCACAACCTGGTCGATTTCACTTGTGCAACGATGGAGAGAGGCCGTGAATTGTCCGTAGCTCGAGGGGAATTATGAAGTCTTTATCAGCCGGCAGGTTGCATTGATGCTTATGACTTTTTATATAGCTGCCTGGAAGGCTCCGAGCATATTTTCTTATCTTCTTCGAGCGGTTTCGCCGAGCTTAACGATAAATTGATGTTAAATTGATAAATAAGCGTTTCGCTCATATGGAAGATTTGTGATGACTTGTTGACTGCAAGTGGGACCGACGTCGCGTTATTTACGTGCCATCTTCTGACTGCCATGGCTGTATCCACAACCAAAGAAGAAGTAATGAGCGCGCTCTCCTCCCAAGTTGACGCTATGACGAATTTGCTAAATGCGTCCATTCCATCCGCTATACCTAACATTTTGGAGCTTGGTCGCGACATGCAGGGTGGCCACAAAGCCAACATGACGAGTCATATTGCGCGACTTGACGAGTTTCACCACGAGTTCCAAAACATTGTTAGCAGGGGTTTCTCGGCCATAGCTGCTCTACGTGACAAGCTCAATGTTGCGCGTTCACCATTCCACGTACTTCCTATGGAGACAATGTCCGAGATCTTTCGGCACGTAGTACAACCAGAAAGAGGAAGGGCCCGATATCTCGGAATTTCGCATGAGCCCGAACCTCGCTCTGTCCTCATCCTCTCCCATGTCTCTCGTGCTTGGCGTGCTGTAGTGCTAAGCCTCACAGACGTCTTCACAGCTTCTCCCGACTGGGACACCTGGCCTCTTTGGCTTTGCCGTGAATGGTACAACCGGTCTAGCGACCGGCCTATTTCGATGGGCATTAGCTCTGATTTTTTCGAGAGAGTTCGCAATGGCCCACATGGTGCCGAGTTGCTGAATACCTGGTCAGAACTTGCACCCCGTACCAAGTCTCTGACGATTGAAGGGCCTCTTGGAGAATTTGTTGGAGGCCTCGAAGACCTCGTGAAGATTCCGATATTTTCGTCTCTCTCCCACATATCACTCCTCGACATCGAGGGGCCTGTCAACCTACCACCCTACATAATTGCAAGTCTCCAATCAATGACGGTCAGGGATTTCCACAATTGCCACATCAGGATCATGGGCCAGGAACGCAAGGTACCTCTACTGCATTCCTTGGAGCGTCTCCGTATTATCTTCACCGAGCGCAGCGAGTATGAGTCCCACTGGGTGGATCTCGTCGAGTGTTCTCCCAGGATATCCACCCTCGAACTGGTTAACACAAACCGAACCAATCAACGAATCCCGATTCGCGAAGTTCTCACCTATGGGAAGCCCAACCTCTCTGATGTTCAAACCCTGTCCTTCGCACGGCTTTGCACTGAGGACGTAGATGATATCTTGCAGTGCTGGAGGTTCCCTGCACTCAAAACGATCACTCTCGACGGTGCTAGCGACTTCAATGACTATTGGGATTGCACAAGGACCTTCATGGTGTGTTTCTGGCCATTGCCTCGGCACTATATCTTTCTCATTGCACAACACCGTATGAACAATTTCTAACATCCTGCCCCTCTATTAGATCTTAGATAGATCGGCGCCCAATCTCACCAGCATAGTGATCATTAATACTCAGCTATTAATCAAGGACGCCGTTGTCAGCCTTACAAACACGCCCCACGAGCTCTCAAGCTTAACGGAGCTCACATTGGAGGACCCCCACTTTGACTGGTCCTCACATCCTCCTCTGGATGGAAATGGGATGGAGGCCGAACTTGTGGCACTGGTGAAGTCGCGGCGTCTCCAGAGACTTACAGTCTTTTTCCCTTCTTCGGAGGAAGCTACACGAGAGCTTCGGGCCCATGTGGGTGTGCTAGAGGTACAGGTTTGCAACATAATTAATCCCAACATATCGATTCTTATTGAAACCTATACTTCTAGTTGATAGAGTTTACCGTCGATCCTGCTATCAGATTGCCGGCACTCGAGAATCTCACCAGTGCTGAAGCGCAGACGTCATTGTCGCCCAGTTCATGGGTCCCACGAAGCATGCGCTCTACTGGCACGACACCATTAGACAGATCTTTCAAACCATTCTTTCTTGGATTATTTCAGGTGTACTTGACTCTGAACTTCGACCTATCGTTCATGTTTAGCATTCCCTCGGCTTCAGTTATGTTCTCCTTAGGGAGTTGTTAAGCTGGAGCTCAGCAAACATGCCCGTATACTCCCAGATGCACTTGATATCGCCAGATTTGTTTAATTCCCAGATAATTCAGTTTGTTTCTGATCTTGAGTAGAGGGGGAGAGCGGTACGATCAGGGTTCGGAGACGCCTTTACCTTCCTAGTTTGCCTTTTTACTATACTACACGATTCTCTACTATGAGAGCTTATTTTGAGGACTATGTGGATCTCAGAGTTGTTCATTTGAAAGTTCCTTCGAGATGTGTGCTATGATTGCTTGATAAAACAAAGGAGGTGCCAGGCGACTGAGGGTACATATATATCTGAATCGAACATGGACCTAAGAGCCTTAGAATAGCCGTGGTTCGAACCCGAATTGCTGGGCGGTGGCGCCGACCACCCGTTCTTGTATGTACATCTCAAGAATCACCTGGATTGACCAGCTTCTTCTGCCTCAATCTTTGCCACAGCTGTTCAGTCTCCCCCAATTGTGAAAGTGTACCCCAATTTTGATTCTTTAGATATAGAGTCTCTTTCTGATAAGTGAATTGACTCAACCCAAGTACCATATTGTACATTTCGATCAACATTTTTGTTATGCTAAAGCATATTGGGCCCGTGGGGGCGGGATACATACCACCCCTAAGCTCCGTAGACACTACGAAGTTTGACCAGGCTAGGGGTGCCTAGGCCAGCGGACGCATCCCATCCAGTTTTGGCGGGGAGACCATCCGATGTCGTCCCACAGAAAAATGAACCCCCGGAAGTGACGTCCGTGAACGCATCGGGGTTTGCATAGAATGTGGGGTTGGCCCAACCAATAGTGGCTTTTCCAGCAGTGATGAGGATGTCGTTGAGCAGCGTCAAGCCACCAGCAACGACAACGGCTGAGGCTGAGGTACCATCAACTACATTCACAGTAACGTGGGAAGAATGAGCAGGTAGTAAGGAGTACGAGACATTCCTATTGGATCACATACCGAATCTGACTGCATCCTCGTAAACCACCTGCTGATGTGAGCCTTGAGCAGAGATGTCGGGGAATGCGCGGCCAGCCTTGTTGTAGAAACCACTGTCGGTGGAGCCAAGCTCACTCTCGTAGGTGGCGACAACAGAGGTCTGGTATGAAGGAGTAGGGAATAAGGTTGAAAACCCGGCTCCAGAATAGAAGCCAGCCAGCGATGCATTGGCCATAACCTCTGGGGAGAAGTCCTGGGTGGCACCGACAGACAAGATATAAGGGCAACCGCCTACAGACGAGGAACACCTCAGCCCAAAGAAATATATAGAGGGAAAGAGGAAGGCTCACTTGGGTAGGTCGGCGTGAAGGATGGACAGGTCGTGCCAAAACCGCTGACGCCATTATCACCAGACGAGACCTGATACAAGGAAAGAATAGTTAATTACCCTGTGCTCACTGATGTGAGCAGACAGAAACCCACCACAATTGTCATACCAGCAGCGGTAAGTTGCTGAGCCGCTGTGCACATGCTCTGGGCCTGGGAGGTAGTGAAGATGGTCTCGACGGAACCATACGAAATACTTAGTACGGTTGGCCGGGCAGAGGGAGCAAGGCTGAGGAAATATTGGAAACTAAGCAGGAAGAGATCACCAGTAGTGCCAGCGGTCCCATAGTCATAAAATGCTGCAAAATAGTCTCAGTGTCATACTAGACGCTTCGAAATAACCTTCCTACGTACTAGAGGGAAGTGGATAGATGATTCCAGCAGCAATTTCGGTGTCAAGCGTAGCCTCGCCAAGCTGTTTGACGGTCAATAGCTAATCATCCAACTTCAACTGGAAACTCACAGGATCAGAGTTTACAGCGCCAGCGATGGTGACGACAGGAACGGTGTATTCAGCAGCATCATCAGAGCGAAAGATTGATAAGAAGGCCGCAATGTCCGATTCCAAGAAGCCCTGGCCAATGAGGCCCATACTTGAGGCAAACACATCGTTAGCTCAAGGATCACACCAGGGGGGTATAAGCTAGAAAGTTAAGCTCACATTCCCAGACGGGGGGTGCCCGTCGACGTGGTAGGAGTATATGTATCGTACCCGTAAAGGGAGCGGACACAATCAGGAGTAACAGCAGACGTGGTGCAGCCTGAGGGAGTGACACGCTTCTCCAATTCACCTCGCCTCTTGTCCGTCGGACCAGAGATGCTGCTGAAGTGTTGCACGCTTGCGAAGGTGGCGAAGGACGAGATGTCGGCGATCTGGGCTTCAATTGAAGCAGGCACAGTAAATTCGGTAGTTTTGTAGAAGGTGCCAACGACCTCGGTGTTTGTATATTCATAGAACTGGGCATTGAAGAACTACCGTTCGTGTAGCAGAAAAGCGGAGTGAGAAAGGCCCACATACAGATATAAAATGCAGAAATGGGGAACCGAAGAGGGAAACGAACCTTAGAGGCCTGGTCGATGTTGGATGTGACACTCAGGGTATCACCATTGCGAGAATACGTGAGCCCGGTCGCGCCAATGCCTTTCAATGCGGCCTCCACAACTGCCTTATTGGCGTCAGAAGGCACAATGTAAGAGGCAATTTCTTCCTCTGTTAACCAAGCAGACTTGCTCCCCGCAATCTCTAGCATGCGAGCTTCGAGACCTGGCGCATCCTTGGGAGCAAATATCAGGTCGAAACTGATGGACGCGCTGACGGGGGCAGGATTGCCTTTCTTCCATGTCGAAGGGATTGCGCTGGCAGCAGGATGGACACGGCCAGTCGACGCGGGAGCAGCGTTGACGACGACTGAAAAAAGGCACAAGAGGGCCAACCGGGACAAGGGGGCCATTTGAAGGAGCTTAGAGATCCAGGATCTCTGGAGGAGACACAGGCATAGGTCTCATCCACTTTTATACGCGCACAGCGCCTCGCCTATCATCGAGTACACGCTGGCAAACGAGAATATTATTGGCCCACGGGATACGATGTACGGGAGACTTCTCTTCTCTCTCAGCCACACGGGTAGTTGCAATGAGGGCTAGCGGCTCCCAAAACGCCGTAGTATGATCACGGATTATTTTCGCAGTTTGCGCTTCGATGAGTATCTGTGCTTTTCCCCACATTCTTGAGAGCATCCCAGAGTAATGGAGCGAATATAGAATGCTGGAATTTTCTGATCCACCAACGTTGTTCGCGCCTGACTCCGCTAGCAAGTGGAGCGATTGGGGGGGGTATTGAGGTTTTGGAAAATCGATCTCCTCCAGAATTTTTTTCTCTGTCAGAAGTAGGGATCGGCTTGAGCGGACGAAGATGTTACCTGTGAAGTCTCTCTCTCGAAAAAGTCGCTGCCATGCCGTGTATGAGATAAGTTACCAGGCATCATTGCGTTCGCGTGGCACCGATTACTAACTGCGAATCTTCCTAGAAGACACAAACTAATTTTAGGTCTTAAAATGCCATATCAATAGATGAAGAGACGTCTCACCAGTGGGATAGTGAGAAGCTTATGCAGCCGAGCGCTTGTCTCCCCGGAGTTGCATGTGGACCAGTTGTGGTGCTTCTTATAGCGGGGAATTGACACCCGCAATGCGTGTGCCCAAGGTGTTTTGACTCGCGCTGGATGGCATTAGAGATTCCAAGCTATCAGCTCATCCGGTTCTATGCAGAAGACGCGAGGGTAAAAAGGACATGCGACATGCCACTGGTGAAAGTGAAGTATTGCTCAATCTCATTATCAAAAATAGCCTATTATGTGAACGGGGGGCGGAAAGGGACTTCCTATTGAGCCAAAAAAAAAAAAAAAAAAAAAGGAGCACGCAAGGTAATCATGATATTCTGCCTTGAATATCAATGACGTGCCTGTTGTTCTGGCCTAAGCAAGTTACTCAACTCTGAACCTCGGCAAAGAACCT
The DNA here is from genome assembly GCA_015039315.1 of Clavulina sp. PMI_390. NCBI lineage: Eukaryota > Fungi > Basidiomycota > Agaricomycetes > Cantharellales > Hydnaceae > Clavulina > Clavulina sp. PMI_390. The sequence goes on from WIDE01000007.1 coordinate 253,633, forward strand.
AGGCCAGCTACGACGGGTGGCTCACTGATGAATGCGGACGGAGCAGCATACACCCACAGAGGGTTTCATGTCCCTAATATGCGTCTGGAGGAGCTCCTCTGGTTCTTTGAGCGCAAAGAATCAACCTCAAGCTTATCAATGTGATACTTTCTGCTCACCAGCCTCTAGATTTAATTTGAAAAATTTGCCCGATGTTGCGCAGGCATTTCCCACACTCACATATCTTTGTTAGTGTAGTAGAAGCTGCACGAAGGCGTTAGGAATGATCAAGGTAGGAGATGACGTGCTTCCAATCAGCAGAAGGGACGCTTTCTGTCAGGGAACATGAGCATCAGGGTAGACAACTTAGAGGATACATCGATGTGAGAACCGTCATCATAAATGATATCCGGGTTTGAACTGTGCGGATAGACCATAGTGAGAGCACATAATTCGCTACCGTAGCCGCTGCCAGCGTCTCCAACTACGCCGTCATAGGCGCCAACGAGTGAGGCCTAATGTGTGGGATTATAGAGCATGCCTCAGGGGATATTTGACGGACTGTATACCTTGATGATGACTTGACGAGGAGAGGCCGTGCCGGCATTCGGAGACAAACTGAATTATCATATCTGGAGGACCAGCTGGGCTTGAGTATCCGCGGCAGGGCCACTAGGTATTGATGGCGCCTACTGAGACATGCTGAAATTCACCATCACCCTTCTCGAGCTACTCAGCCGACTTCGCAGATTGGCAATTGCAAGCTGTGATGACTTGTTGATTACGAGTTGGATCGACGTTGAATTGTTCGCGTTCCCTCTTCGGCCAAATTACTCTATTCCGACCGCCATGGCCCAATTCGTAGCTGGGGGAGCGGCTATGTCGGCGCTGTCGTCTCAAATGGACGCCATGGTTGCCTCCCTGAACGCGTCACTGCCATCAGAACTCCCCCACTTTTTGGACGTCGGTCACGCCACGCGAGAGAGTCATAAAGCCAACCTGACTGGTCATAGTGCGCGACTTGACGAAATCCACGAGGAATTCCAGAGCTTTGTGCAAAGAGGCTTTTCGGCCATTGCTACACTACGCAGCAGAGTCAACGTTGCTCGCTCCCCCATCCACGTCCTTCCCGTCGAGATTTTATCCATAATATTTCGCCATCTTTTCAGGGCCCCGGAGCCGGAAGAAGAATACCATATGGATATCATTGAACCGCGTCGAGTCCTCACTCTCTCCCATGTCTCCCGTGCTTGGCGCTCCATATTGCTCAGCCTCACAGACGTCTTTGCGACTTCTCCTGACTGGGACTATTGGCCTCTTTGGCTTTGCCGTGACTGGTACAAGAGAGCTAATGGTCGTCCAATAACAATACACGTTAGCTTTGATTTTTTCGACCGAATCAGCAACGGCTCAAATGGTCCTCAGCTTCTTCAAGCTGTATTGGAGTTTGCACCGCAGGCCAAATCTCTCACTATTAGCTCCCCTGTCGAGAGAGAGGTTTTTTGGGACATGATGACCAACCCCTTGTTCTCGAGACTCTCTCACCTTGAACTAATAAACGTCAATTTACCAGTTCTCCTCCCTTCCCAAATATGTGCCAATCTCCGATCACTGATCCTGGACGACTCTTCTGTTCTCCCCCAGGATCCGAATGGAGAGAATCACCATTTTGAGTCTCTAGAGTACCTCCGGGTTTCCCTCACCAACAACATGCCTCACGGGAGGCCCTGGGCGTTCATCGTGCGCTCCTCTCCCAAGATGTCTAATCTCCTATTCACGCGTCACGAGGATTCTTCTAACCGCCTCCCTGATCTAAACTCCAACAATAACATGCAACGCGATGTTTCTAGCGCTCAAACCCTTGCATTTCACGCCCTACATCCTGACGACGTACACCGAATGCTAACTCAATGGTTCTTCTCGGATGTGAAGAAAGTGATCCTTGACAGACTCGAGGATGATGCAGGCGAATGGAGCTGCCACGAAACCCTTGCAGTGAGTCGATAATATCATCCAGCACAATGCCTCTGCACAGCTCTAATCCACGGGCTCTCATATGATCATCGTTTAGACCCTGGCGCGAGAGACACCTGATATCAGAAGCCTCGAGGTCATCTCTCATGGATTAGGGATCAGATCCTTTGTCGGTGCCCTCAGAAATAATCCGGGATTTCTCCCGAACCTGGTGGACCTGGTTTTGGACGTCGATCACGCGAAAGAAAGTGCTTTAGACGAGGAAATCTTGGAGCTTGCGAAGCTGCGACGCCTGGAGCGGCTGCAACTTTGCTTCTCGCCTTCAGAGAACGTCGTACTGGAGCCTCGAAAACGCGTGAATGTCCTCGATGTACGTGCTGAACCTTGATGCTTTTCATGTCCCCAAATCTCATCATTCCCCCTGCTAGATAATTGATTATATCCATGATGACAAGCAATGACTGTATTGGTCGTTGGTGCATATCAACACTCAGCTTCAAACGTAATCTAAACCTAGAACTTTGCGGAATCTTGGATTGCTCACGGTCCGCACCGCATTCTATCATTCTATCATTCTGTTTTCTTGAGCCTTTGTGATGCATCAATCAATAATATGATGGCGTGCCAACCTCGTTCGCTTTTTACCAGCAGTAAGAGACCCCCGAACCATCTACCCCAGGCGCGCTTGCTCGGCTGGGCCTGTGCTAGTGTTTTGGCGGCTCGCACGCCCCATTTCCACCAGCAAGCATTTGGCCTCCCGATATTCCCTAGCTATGGAAGTCTCTATTTATTTGCTGAATCCTACACACTCGGAACTGATGCTCACGTTGCCCATTGTTGCGGCCTGTAGTTGACGACGTCGTTGGTCAATCCTGAGCTCCAAACTCTCCTCTCGTCATCCTCCGAGCAGCATGTCTCTGCAAGCACAAAACGAATCGAAGATAATGGAAGGACTGTCTTCAGACATGGAGCTTTTCATTGTGCTGGTCAATTCTACCATTCCATCCGACGATAACCAACTTTTACTTCGCGGACCTCTTCACAGAACTATGATGGAGGCGCCCCTGGATGCGTCCATCACAGGAATCGACCGAATCCATACCAATTTTCATCAAATAGTGCAGAAGGGATACTCTGCCATCGCTGCCGCGCGTAAGCGTCTCAATGCGACTCGCTCCCCCGTTTATGCTCTTCCCCCAGAGATACTGTGCGATATATTCAGAAAATGTATCGAAGATATGGAGGAAGTAGAGCTTGTAACGACGGTTCTACGTCTCTCTCATGTTTCCTGCACGTGGCGCTCGAACATGCTGAGTCTGAAGGACGTGTTCACTCAAACTGCCGATTGGGATGGGTGGCCTGCTTGGCTTTGCCGTCACTGGTACGAACAATCTCAGGAGCGGCCCATCACCGTGCGCTTGGCGGCGCCATTCCTAAGCAAGTGCTCCGGGCCTGAAGGACAGCAGCTGATGAGCACTCTGCGTTCTTTAGCACATCGGATCGACAAGGTCACGATTACCGGGCCCATGATCGGTAGCTCAAGTGACAGCCCCGTATTAAAGATTTTCTTCTGGATGCGTCTCTTTCGCGCGTCTCCAACTTGGCCTTGGGACTGCTGCCGGATGGTGTTCGCATTCCCGCTCATATAACCGCGACCCTCCGATGCCTCAGTCTGTACAACTCCTACATCATACCTCTTGAGATTTCATCTCAGTCGGTTTTCCCTTTACTGGAAGACTTCTTCCTTAGCTTTGACCCCGCATCTTCCTTCCGCATCCCTTGGGAAGCTATCGTTTATACGTCGCCCAACCTTCGTACCATCACGTTTTATAACGAGGCCGCTGTGGGTAACCGGCTTCCTCATGAGATCCTCCTCATGGACGTCCGTACCCTTCGCAGCGTGGAGGCCTTGACATTCACTCAGGTGGAGGGGGATGACGTGCGACTTGTGCTGAACCACTGGAGGCTCCCAAGCGCCAATACAGTGGAGCTGAATGATGTATTTGACGAAGATATTACAATGGGCTGTATAAATACTTTCAAAGTGAGTTATGTTTAGATTTTCATTGACTCATCCCCTCCTGCCTTTCAGGTGCTCCATCAATGTCTAACTCTTGTTCGTGTACATTACCGGGTTTCTAGTCGCTGAGCCGAGCTACTCCAAGCCTTGAGAACCTCAAAATAACGGATGCTGCCCATCGCATCAAGGCCAGCATCACGGCCCTCGCCTCAACGGAGGACAGTGATTATCCGCTACAAGGTTTAAAAAGGCTGTCACTACGTGATCTGGACTACGAGTGGGGGACTCAAGCTCCACCAGATGGACACGAGATGGATACAGAGCTCCTCGCTCTTGTACGTTCTAGACGCCTGGAGCTGTTGAGGTTATTTTTTCCTCCTTCGGAAGAAACAGCGAGGGAACTGAGAAACCATGTTCGTTCACTTGAGGTCCGTGAAACCATGAAAAATCCAGCATGGAAGTCTGGCTGACCGTTTCTCTATGATCTTTCGCCGTAGGTGATAAAATTCGTCCGGGCGGGCGGGCCCAAGGTCGATTCGGGTGCCTACTTGCTGGAGGGCGATATTGCTTAGGGTATCTGAATTTCACGCTCAGCACTAGTACTATCAGGCTTTCGAGACTATATGTATATCATCCGGATAGCAATTAAAGAATCAAGGTCCTCGTATTTTGAGAAGATGTTCGCTGATGGGTAGGACTTTGACATGAGCGTGGCTGAACTCCGCTAATGTCAGTGCCTCGTCGTTTAGCCTTATCCTTACAGGGGGCAGGAGGCAGGCTGTTCGCTGAACTAGCCTCATTTCATCCCATGTTGATGGAGTACCATGGTTCTCTTAATCAGTTCAAGCCAATGCCTCCTCTCCCGTCTGGTGAGGCCTCACATGTTGTCGACGATTCCTGTATTCCATCCTTCGGGTGCTGGTATAGTAGCCTTTGGAGAAGTTCGGCATCGTCATATGGTCGGTTCTAAGTGGTTGGTGAGCTTGAAGACCAGCCTAGCCATTTGTTTAGGTTTATGTCGCCCACTTGACATCGACGTCGTTTGCGATCCCAACCTTTTCAGCTTCTTGCCAAGGACATGATCTCGCAAACGGCGGGAGCCTCACATATAATGGATGCACTATCGTCCAATGTGGAAGTTATCGTCACTATGCTGAGCTCCATCCTGCCTTCCGAAACCCTTCAACTTCTGCCTCGTGGGGCTGGATGCACGGCCTCCATGAGAGCCACTGTGGACGCGTCTGAAGCCCAAATCAACCAGATCCATGGAGCCTTTGACAAAATAGTGAAAAAAGGCTACGCTGCCGTTGCTGCAGCTCGCTTCCGCCTCAATGCTGCTCGTTCTCCCATCTATACCCTTCCTGTAGAAATCCTCTCTGAAATAATCAGGTACGCCGTCAAATGGGAAGGCGAGGGATATGAAGGTTCTACCAACCCTACATTGGTGCTACGACTCTCACGCATATCCCATGCATGGCGCTCAACTACTCTGAATTTCCCAGAGCTTTTCACAGACTCTGCCAATTGGGGTGATTGGCCCCCATGGCTTTGCCAAGAGTGGTACAAACGGTCGCGAGGCCTGCCTATCGCCATAGATATTACTGCTGGTTTTCTTTTTCGGGCCGATGGAGCCGAAAAAGAGGAGTTGAGGCACTATATGCGATCCCTCGCACCGCGCACCGAAACTATCAACATACTTGGTCATATTGATCGCTTGGAGCATCGCATGCCATTGCTAATCTCTATTCTCTCCGATCCACATCTTTCTCGCGTTTCTAAAATGGAACTGATGAACTTGCAAGAGACCATTCGTGTTCCCCCCAAAATGCTCATAAACCTCCGATCACTCATTCTCGATTGTTCTTATCTCACTACCGAGCCTTCATCATCTTTCCTTTTCCCTTCGTTGGAGCATTTAAGTCTCGATTTCAGCTTTAGGGAGACGTTTACTTGCGATTGGGAGTCCATCATTGATGCTGCACCTAATCTTCGCACCATCGCCATATCCGATGCCACGTATGACGAAAGTCGGCTCCCCTCTCGGGAGCGGACATCTTTGGTCCCACGTACCCTACAAAATCTGGAAATGTTGGCGCTGACGGGGGTTGCTTTGGAGGATGTCCGCTTCTTGCTCGATCGCTGGAGGCTCCCAAATGCCAAAATAGTGGCTCTGGAGGAGGTCTTCGAATATGATAAGTACTCTGATATCAGGGCTTTGTTCAACGTGAGTGAATTTCGAGTGCCTTTCACCAGGGTTTGTCCGACTAAAATAGTTATCTCACCTGATGATTTTGTATCTGCTTCTCAGTTGCTGAGCAATGCTGCTCCTAATCTTATGCGTCTTCAGATAACAGTATCGAGGCATCGCCTCATAGATGCTGTCAGGATTCTTACCAATACAGCAAACATAGAGCCTCTGCTTCCAGAAATGACGGAACTTTCTCTCTACGACCCCAAATTTGACTGGGGCAACGAACCTACAAGAGATGGGGACAGCCTGGATGCGCAGCTGCTCGGTCTAGCATCATCTAGGCGCCTTGAACTTCTGAGACTGTTTTTTTCCCCTTCAAAGGAGATGGTAACGGAGCTGAAAAAAACACGTCAATCGACTTGAGGTGCGTAGGATTGTGGCATAGCATTGCTCTGAATCAACTATTTATGTGGCATATTTGATAAAGATAATAGAGACTGCAACAAAGGTCCCAATCTGAGTGTAGAAACTGCTCGTTTCTTGCATTTTCTGTCTGTCTGTCTGTCTTTGAATTTTAGTTCCTCACGGGTTCTAGTACCAACTCGTAGATATCCCTTTGTTTTGTGCAAGTCTCTATCACGCAGTGTTCGCTATCTGAGAATCGACCGCAGAATGACTGGACGAAGAGGATGCCCGGAAAGGTGCGGCCACGATTTGCGTGGCCTGTTTGCGGCGACGGCCCCGGTTGCCGGCACCTCGGGAGCAGGGAGCTGCCGATTAAGCTTGTCACTTCCGTGTCAATTATCTCAGATTTCTTTGCAGATTCGATCGATGACGTCGGACAAATGGCGTGTAAGCTACAGATAGGGAGCTCTGGCGTCTTACGGGGGTTCAGTTGTGGTGCCTTCTGAAGGATGTACTATATATATATTAGTTGACTCGGATCTCCATGTGTCTAGGAACAGGACCGGAAAGGGAAGGTGGCTCAGTTGCCGGATGAGGCAATTGGCGGCCAAAGCTTCCGCACTCAGTTTGCGTTCGTTGTCATGTCGGTCAAAATTGATGAAAAAGAAGGCCGACCGGGGGGGTGAATCATTGAATAATGTTGAGAGAGCGTCGACATGAACGACGCCCGTATATTGTTTCGCGTTGTTCTCTGGTAGATTGTTGCGACGAGGGGTGGAGAAGCAGTGTGAAAAGTGTCAATGTGTTGGGGCCCCGCACGAAATGAATGGGAATAGAGAAGGGGACCTCGTTTACCGGTGCGCACCGCGTGACGCAACTGAATGCATCCAAATTGGGATAAACAAGGATTCAAAAGAGATTTCGGCTGCTCGCCTCCTGCGACCGTGTTTGTTGCGTTTTGCGCCCACTGCTTTCACGTCCCCCCAGCCAGCAGCAAGCAGCGCAAGACCACCAAGAACAACCTCTCGCAGTGATGGGCTCCATTGGTCTCGTTGGTCCCTTCTGCCTTTGGCTCGCATGGCTCCGTAAGTCCAAGTAAACCGAGATGTTTGACAGGCCATCCCGTCCTAATCCCCCCCGCCCCCCTCTCATCGCGTCCGATCCAGTTATGCTCCTCACATCGCTCAGTCTGCCCATCATTAAGAGCCTGTATCTCATGAAGGCGGCGTTCACGCTCAAGGATGGTGCATCAGGCGATATCCGTTTCGGTGTCTGGGGTGAATGTGTCTATGGCGTCTCCCCCACCGACATTGGCTTCACCGACGTCAACTTTTTCGGCAGCCAGTGCACCCACAGGGGTCTTGGTCTGACCACTCGCGTCGTGTATGTCCCTCATTTTCACTTTTAATTTTCATGGTTGCTGCCCCACACCACTCAGGTTTCTGACTTGATCTCCGGCCTTTTTTCATTCAATTAACTGTTCCCGCGTCCGCGTGCTGCAGTGATACCACCCAGGTCGCAGATGTCATGTTTGCAGGCGCCTCTTGGTCCCTTGTCCTTCATCCTGTTGGTGAGTTGGTGTGATTCATATTTGGCGAGGGATTGATGCGTGCGGGGAGGGGAAGCGACGCGTTTCATCGCGTCCATCCTCGTTCCTCATTTGCAACCAATCCCTTTCCCATCACGTCATTGCTTTCCATTCCCCCGACTCCTGTTCTGAAACTGATTCAACCTGTCACTATAGCATGTGGAGCCATCATTTCTGGCCTGTTCCTTCTCATCGTCGTCTGGATGCTTTCCCTCACGGGTCTGCCCAACTTTATGTACCGACGTGGGGAGCGCATGGGCTCGAACCTAAAAGAGTTCATCAGCCTCTTCGCCTCTCTGTTCCCATTGGGCATGATTCTCACTAGCTCAATCCTCACTACGGCATGTTTCTTCCTCGACGTCATCATCGTTGGGAGCGGCATCTCTAGGGCACATGACAATCCCCAGGCTCACACTAAAGTTACCTTTGGTGCTGTGCCATGGCTGACCTTTATTGCCATGCTGCTGACATGGGTGGGCGTTGTCGAGGCCTACCGGTCGTCATTCAGCTTCGCAGGGAGGAAGTGAGTTACTCTTTATTTGGGCGTCGGATCCCTTACTCATTGCTGTCCCCACTTTCTAGAATGACCCACAAGCCGGTCGACTGGTAGAGCGTTGTCGCGCCCTAGCATATGCCGCCTTTGCCAGATCGTCCTCTGCTTTCGCTGTCCTACTCTCTTGCCATGTTCATCTGGACCCACCCGCCCAACGACTTCATATGCCTCACGCTTCTGGCTCACATGTTCCACGCCTTCTTCCATGATCGGTTAACAACGCATTCCAGTTGTCCATGCCCCTCATCGGTAGTGCATTGCATCCCCTAGCCTACTGGTACCAACCCTCTCCGGCATGAGTCCAGTCGCTCTACCTTGACGCGACCGAGCTCCTCGCATATCTTATCATACTACCTTGTTCATTTATTTACCCCCCCTGCTTTCGGCACCAGCCTCGACTTTTACCTTGTACGAGTGTTCTTTTATGACTTATGTTGTTTCACCCACCACTACCACTACCCCACTTCGTCCGATGCTTTCCTTTCCCTTTTAGCATCGTGATGTTCCCTTTTTTGGTGGTCTTGTTAATACCCTGTTCTCTCCCCTTACCGCTTCAGTCGTCTTGATGTGTTTTGGGGGAGCACCCTCGCATGTATCCCAGTTAGGACCATGTGCCACTAGCCCTAACACAGAGCAGATGTTGTAGTGGTTGTATGATTAGTAGCAGTAGTGTGCCAGTCGAATGCTAGTGTCGAAAAAAGTGACGTTGTATCATCGTCGTGTGCACCCAAGAGCATGTGAGAGCTAGTGGGTGAAGGATACAAGGACCCGCCGTGTCCATGTTCACTGTGAACGACCAAGAAACGTTCCATGAATTGATGAAGGTATCGTGTATACACGTACATGTCTTCAGGTGTCCTCAATATAAGTTACTAGAGTTAACATTTAGGTATCTCGTATACATTTACACCTGCACGATCCCCCATGCACTCGCACCATAGCTCGCGCTGTTACCACTCGCACAAGACCGCCGCGAACCGCGCACCTCCCTCTCAAAGCGCCTCACGAAGAAATTTCCACTACCCCAACGGAACGTGATCCTGCGCAAGAACCGACACTTGACCGACGCAGGTGCTGAAGCCGAAATACCACTACCAGCGCTCTCACCTGCAGCTGTAATACTGCTCGTGTTCGCGAGCGCCGCAAAGACGTCAGCTTGCGCAGACGTGTGCGAGCTCGCGCTCTGAATCATGTTCGTGCTATGCGCAGCGTTCGCACCGCCGGACGATGCGGTACCAGCAGCCCACTCGAATTCCTCGAGGTCTGCGAGACCTGCCAGCACGCTCATGGCGAGCCGGCGCTGTGCGACGTCGCGCAGTTCTGCATGAGTGAGTGTGAGGAGTCGTAAGTGAGGGAGGTGCGCGATGAGGGAGGTGTAGACGCGTGCGGTGCAGGGCGTGTCGAAGATTGTGAGGGTGAGCGAGAGGATGGCGGGCCCGAGAGCAGGAGAAGGGATTGAGGAGAGCGGGAGAGAGGACGTGGAGGGGGATGTAAGGGGGTTGGGATGACTGATATGCGGATGGAGAGACAAGACGGATGGTGGCTGGTATGAGGATGGCGTGCCAGAAACAGCAGCGGAAAGATGGAGCCCGCCAGACATGGGAAGCGACGCTGGCTGGCCCCTCATTCGCATCCAGACCCCTTCTTCGTCATCTTCGTCATCCATCTCGTCAAATGATGTCCATGGGTTGAGCGCCACCTCCGTCTCCATTGCGAGCAATTTTGCGCTCGCCTTTCGCACTCCACATAAATTCTCCCTCACCATCGCGCACTCTCCCTCCCACATTCCATCTAGTTGGGCCGCGCGCACGGGACTGTCGCGCATCATGGTTGTCTGCACGGGCAGGGACGCATGGAATGTGCGCAATGTCGGGAGGGGATACGGGACGCGTGGGGTCTGGACTTGGATAACATCCCCAGAGAGCAACTCGAGCGAGTGGATCGAAGGGGCCTGTGAAGCCCAGAAAGGTGTGAGGTGTTCGTCCAAATGCAGATCCGTGGCGAATCGCGTGAGGCGGAACGGGAAGCCAGTCGAGGAAGGAGCAAAGGTTTGGGGAGAGCGTGTGCCATCTCGTCGACGCGAGTGGGAAGGCGAGCGGTGACTCCTGGTTGAAGGATACGAGATTGGAATAGCAAACGAGGCAGCTATAGGGTTGATGCCATCGACACGTCCATATGTCCTCGGAGACGAGAGTGATCGCGCTAGCCGTGTCCGATGCAACAGCCCTTTCACTGTCAGAGAGCGCAGCTTTCTCGCACTCAGCAGTACGTCTACCAGCATCTTCCACACTCGTTCAAACTCCTCTTCACCTTCTGCTCCAAGTGACGCTCTAATATCGATCGTCAAGTCCCGAATGCGCGATGCCCGTGCAGCACCACTGGGCCGGTTGGGGTCCATGACACGCAGCAGCACGCGACAACCCTCCTCGATATGCGTCCGTGTCCAGAACTCATCATAAAGGGGTTGAGCAGGCGCACAGAGCGTAACAGTTCGCCAAAGATGCTTGTCTGCCTCGTGCTTGAGGTCACGGCTCACAAGTGTAAACGTCTGAAGTGTTGCATAGTCGGCCCAGGCGAGAATGTTTGCCCATATATCGAATGGCACGGCCACCCGGAACGATTTTCCCTAGGAGATCCAACAAGAGAATAGCGTCAGTACACCAATTTGACATGGCTATCATGCTCAGAGCCAGAGAGCGACATGAGAGATGGGGGGAAGAGAAAGAAGTGCTGCGTGACGAGCGTTACCCGTACCTTCGTCCACGGTGTCGGCCTCGCTCTCACAAGGAATGCCATTGATCTCGAGGAGGCTCCCGCAAATACAGCACCGCCGTTGTCGTCGGCCTCGTCTTCTAAAACGTCTCTTGGCGGCGGTCTCGTTGTTCGTGGTCGTAAGAATGAGGGGAGTGAAAGGGATCGGAAACCATTGAGATAAGAGCTCGAATAAGCTTGCTCGTTGGGATTGTATGGTGGTCCTGCCGCGACCGTGGCCATTTGTGCTGTTCAGTTGACTGTGTTGGGATCCCCAACGAGTTTAGACCCCTCTGTCGTTCTTTGGATGGGGGCTCCGAGATAACAAACTGTCACTGGTTATGACTAGAGCGCGAATGATAGTGATTCAGAAGAATTGGCCGCCCGATGCACACAGTATTCAGATATGCAGGGTATTGATGCGAGCAATGTCAGCGACTAGCACAAGATACAAGATAACAAGCAGGAGAAGAGCGAGATGCAATAACGGAAAACAGTCAACGATCGGGAACCCCTTCGTAGATAAAGCCTCGCCAGGACGGATCCAGATGCTCCAAGCACGCCACCGGCAAATAATCCCACAGCGACCAGTCCTTGAAGTCAAGCCGCTCAACAAAGGGTTTCGGCCCAGCCACCAAACCACATATACAAACGTCACCCAAACTCTTCATTTTCGAGCCGGGAGGCTCCGAACGGGACCAAGGCCGACGGTCCGACCATGTTTCGGATCATAGTCGGACGTTCTTGGGCATGAACTTGAGCGCTTGCCGGACGCCGAGGTCAGCGAGGACGTCCTCCGCTAAAAGAGAGAAAGGGGGAGAGGAGGAGGCACGGTCGGGTGAGCAAGAAGCAAAGATAGGGCCATAAGAAAACAAGGCTTACCTCCACCAAGGACAGCATCAAACTGGATGGTACGGTGATAGTGCTCAATTGCGCTACCCATTCCAGTTTGTGTGATCTATAGCAGTAAGAGAGATTACCATAAACACCACTATAGCAGAGCAGAAGGCTCCAGAAACGCGACTTACTCCACGACCACCGAAAATCTAGCGAAGTGAAGGAAGAAGATTTGTCAGTCCGGATGAAAAGCCCCAAAACAATGATGCAGAGAGTCAAAAGTACCTGTACTGCATCCTTGGATGTCTCCTGACCTGCTCGTGTGCAGAATTGCTTGCAAAGCCCGATCGGTCTATGAATGGAGGCATCAGCGGAGTTCGGCGAGACAGTGAATCACACCAAGACTTACCCGGCAAGATACGTGGACTGGGCATCGTAGCTCTATGAAGCCCCAAGGGACGAGTTAATCACTGAGTATCCGGAGTCGATCGTTGTCAGCGCACCATATTGCACATTTGATACGCTACAGGACGGAAAGGCACGTTAGTCAACTGGCATAAGCATACTAAAGATAGAGCGACGTACTGATATGCTCAAGCCAGGTCTGGCAGCTCTCAACACGAGAAATCATCTGGGCGATCCTGCATGATGGGATATGATGAGAGCCTTGACAAGAACGAACGAATAAGTTTCGAGCACTCACTTGTTACGGACCACAGCCTGCTCGATGAGCGGCTTCCCAAAGACGATGCGCTGGTTTGCCCATCTAAAGGCCCAGGTCCCGTCTCAGCCATGGACCACGAAGCGCGAGCGTGATGTTGAGGAACTCACCGCATAGTCTGGTCAACAATGTTCCGCTGAGCTTGTACGCTCTGAACGTTCATCATCCAACGCTCGTGGTTGAAGTTGCTGAGGATAACCTTGAGGCCTTGGTTGACCTCGCCGAGAGTGTATTCGACAGGGACCTTGACGTGGTCGAACGTTACGAAGGCTGTCCCGGCTGTAGGCGAGTAAGATGTCTTGATAGGCTTGGTCTCGACACCCTCGCCGCGTGGGATGAGGATCATGGTAAGGCCCTTTCCAGTCCTGCAAGCCGTCTGTGGTGAAAATAGTATGAATGAGGCCTCCGACATGGGACACTATACTCCAGACCCTGCGTACCGCAAAGAAATCAGAGAACATCCCATTCGTGATCCACTTTTTCGTTCCGGTGATGATCCAGTGCTTCTTATCCTCAGTCAGTACTGCCTTCGTCTTCAACCCTCCCTGCACATCCGACCCAGCGAACGCCTCAGTAATGGCCAAACACATGAACTTCTTCGCGTCCAGACAGTCGTTCAGCACCAGCTTCTTGCACTCTTCTGATGCATAGTTGAGAATCGTCGGGACTCCGATGATCCCACCCGCTAGCAACCCGTCGAAGAAACCTCGCTGTCCAGTGCGCGCTGCTTCCGAGTTGACTATAAGCTCGTGGAAGTAATCGAATTCTTCGGGGGCGACTGCTCCGTTCACGAGCTTGCGACCTTTGAGGTGCTTGCCTGGCCCAACACGCATGCCCAAGTAGTTGATTTCACTGTGCAAATCAGGGATATATGAGAAGTAGATCTCTTGACAGAGGTACCGGCAGGTCACGTACCCGAGCTTTCGAGCGAACTCATCGGAGAACCGCTTTCCGCTCGCCTCGCATTTCAGCGCCTCCGGAACGATGACCTGAACGCACCCACGAGACCGAGTAAGTGAATGGGTGGGGTTTGATTTCGTTGAAGGAGGATGGAATGCACACCTCTTCAGTGAACTTTCTGAATTCGCTCCTCAGCCTACGATGGCTCTGCGATGGAGAACAATAAGAATAACTCTCAGATCTGATTTTGAAAACATGGAAGAATCCGATTAGTCCTCACCTCTTTGTAGTATGGTGAATAGTAGCCCTTTGTTAGCCATTGAGGCTCTAGCAGGATTGGTAAGACATGCCCGAACAACAATACGTAATTCACTAGTGCGTACCGCCATAGGGAACGGGGCTTAACGACCCAGCAGGGAGAGGGGCGAATCTCTCTTCCTCTCCGGGGACAACACCAATCTGGAGACGTTTGTATTGTGGTCGGAGAAGGACTTCGCCCTTGTGCAACGAGTAGAAGGTGTCTGTCACGTCCTGGCCACCTACACGCGAAGACACGAAGATGTTAGTGTTAGATCTGGAAGATGAATGCAGTATGAAGTTATTTTGGACATACGGATATCATCTTCGAGGAGAACGGCCTTGCCGCCTGGATGGAGGTCGGCGAATTTGGAAAGGTCGTATACTTTCGCGTCAATGATGACCCACAAATCCCCTTCCTTGTTCCTCTAAGGTTTCGCAGAACCCAATAGTAGGATTTGTATATGTAAGGAAGAGTTAAAAAGAAGAGTCGAGTTGAGTTTGGAGTGCGGTTGTTCAGATCGAGGGCGGCGACGAGCGAAAGACCGCCGACGAACCTTCTCCACCTCGGCAGCAGTGATTTGCCTCATCGCTTTAGGAGCAGACATGGTATGATTGGAGATGGCGAGGAGCTAACGGTGAAGTGTAGATGTTGCGAGCGCAAAGTGAAGAAATCAGGAGGGAGGTTCGGGTGTTGGCTGGCCTGTGACAGCCACATATATATTCCGGTAACCCGGTAGTAAACCTTACCGAATTGGAAGCTTGATTGCAATTAGATTTGGATGTAACGACACCAGCACTCGTACTCGTCCTCCTTCCACACCGTTTATAGTGCTCTAGACTTGATTGTTAGATGTTGGTAGTAATGGGAAACACGCATAGCGCTCGCCTGAGGCTGGGCAAAGTGGCATTTTCCCACGCACGCCGCACCACTTTTTTATAGGGTCCGAATCCGGGGCAGCGAATACGAGGTCGAGGATAACAATGAGCATACAAGGGCTATTACAATATATCACCCATCCACCATTGATTACAACATTCGATTACTTATGGCATGAAGGATCAAAGGTTGTACTATACGTCAGTGCAGGGGCCGAATTTTCGCAGAGCTGACGCTGTCAATCCCAATCACAGGAAGCGACGACGAGCTCTGTGATCTTCGCGAGACCTTCCGCATCATCTTCATCAAAGCCCTCGAGTGCGAGACAGTCCAAATCCAGTACGCCCAGCGCCGTTTGCTCTCCATCAGCGCGATTGAGCAGCAATGGAAGAACGATTTCCGATTTGGTCTCTCCATCGCATGCAATATGGCCGGGGTATTTGTCTATCCGTATATTCATTTAGCAACGTGTTCCAGAAATAGGCTGATCCCTCAAGAGTGAAATATGACTCACCGACTTCTGGAACGACAAGCGTCTTTCGCGATACATATGCGTCAGCGCAGACGCCTTTACCAGACTTGACCTTGATCAGCTGACAAGCTGGTTTGCCATTGAAGGGTCCTAATAGGAGAACAGGGGGCAGGCTCGGATCCCGTGGCTTTCCAGGAAATAGCTGTGAGTCTAGATAGAAACCTAGAGTACATCGCAATATCGCAAGACAAAGCGAGCGTAAGCACATTGCAGTCAGAAATGAGGCAAGAGACATGTGCGCACCAGACCAGTTAACAGCTTTTTCGCCGGGTCCAAAATGTGAGGGAAACGCGAGTAAAGAGTTGTAAATGAGCGAGGACGCGTTCGATAAATTTGTAACCTAGATGAATGACATGGGCTCCTTCAATAAGACGCAATGTAACATAATGATAGCCACCAAATAACACACCCAATTTCGCTGCCCCTCGAGGAGATACTTCAGTTGGAATTCCACATGCGACCAGAATTCTTTTTTGGTCGTGATCTGCCCAAACAATCGGCCGATCCGCACATCAGGGATGATATTCGTGTGTGCAGTGCACTGAACGATGGTTCAAGGGGACCTTACAGAGTCAGGGACAAGGCTTGAGTCGGCGTGAGGCATGGTGCGGAGAAAACACTGTTAGAAATCGCGACATCGCTCGCCTGGCCCGAGGCCAAAAATTCCTCGATATCATCACGGCCAAACATCGGAGCCTTCGATTTCTCCTCGTTTGCGGATGGTGCAAGGCAGCAGCGAATCCAATTGTCTATGGCACGCTTCTGATTGTTTTCGTGGCGGCTGCCGTGGTCCGCATGAAAGTATGGGGACCGCATAGCCGGTGTTTCCAATTCCATTTGCAGGAGCACACAAACGTGACGCCATACTCACCACATCGAGGTGACTTGAGCTCGACCTCTTTGGCACTGTCTCTTCCACTAGCAATCCATAGCCCAAAACTCCCTTCTTGTTGTTGCTTCTCTCCTGCTTTCCTTCGGCGATCGACCCTCCGACCACCGAAGCCGAGTCACGGAAATAGTCTTTCCTACCGTCCCGCCGCAATTGATCCTGTTCGCCGACTTCAACCGCCCACAGCCGAGTCGGTCATCGAGTGCCTCTCTTTGATTATTAATCCTGCGTCGAGTCATCTGCTCGATACCCGAGGAGCACAACTCAGTCCCTCACAAATTTTCCTCTTACCACATCATTATGAGCTCGAACGACACTCCGTTACCTCCAAGGAGGATTGCATCGACAACTAGAGTTGGAAATGCCTCAGACACCAGCGCGGCCCCCACTACCACTCTAGAGACGCATGAAGAGCGACAGAAGAGCTGGGGCACGGAGTTTAGGAGGAGAATTCTGAACTTTACACCAAGCTGGTTCAGTGTCAAGTGAGCATTCAGACATCATTTGACACAAAGACTTGTTCCTGGATTACTGATAACACTTCCCTATCGCCACGCTATAAATCCCTGGATTAGCATGGGGACGGGTATTGCGTCAATACTACTCAAGAACCTACCCTACCAGTTCAAGCACCTCGATGTCATCGCAAATGCTATTTTCGTCCTCAACGTCATCCTCTTCACTGTCTTCTTTCTAGCATCAGTGTAAGTACAGCCAATTATACGTTGTCCAGTTTCTGTTTCCAGTCACTGATTGGACTATGTTCTGCTCTGAACTAGTATTCGGTACACTGTGTGGCCAACAGTATGGCATGCAATGATTCACCACCCCACGCAATCTCTGTACATTGGGACGTTCCCGATGGGTCTCAGCACTATTGTCAACATGGTCGTGTTCACTTGCGTCCCAGCCTTTGGGAAAGAGTGAGTACCTTTGAAATTCCTACTGGAAGACATGCCGAGTAGCTTGCCACATATTGATCGGGACGGCCTGTATGTTTAGTTTTGTAACAGTAGCATGGGTCCTGTGGTGGATTTCTGCAGTAATCTCCCTTGGGATTGGCATCATCATGCCGTTTGTGGTGTACGTCGACTGCTTCTCAGAGGTCTTCTCCTACGATGACTGCTCACTCGCCCTGCGCTCTATGCCACCCTTTGAAACCCATTTCGTGCGGCGACCTACTGGGCTGTCCTCCCCCCCCCCCCAGTCACACCCGCCACAAGACCTCATTCGACGAAATCTCCGGCGTCTGGTTCCTCCCGATTGTCACCAACGTCGTCGCTAGCGCGAGTGGTGGAGTAGTCGCGACTGTTCTTCCCCCTGACCATGCTCGTGTCACGCTGGTCGTGAGGTATGCCTTCTGTCTAACGACTTGTGGGTGTGATCGGTTCCATAGGCTTACCTGACTTTTGGGGGTTCGATCTCCCTGGTTCTAGTTACATCATGTGGGGTATTGGTGTATCGTGCGCTTTCTTCCTCATGCCCCTATACTATGCTCGCCTCGCCATATACAAAGTAAGCGCAGTCCTATTCTTACTCGTAACTGATATGTTCTAATCCTCTGGTCAATTAAAAGCTCCCACCAAAAGCTATGATTGTCAGCGTCTTCCTTCCTGTCGGGCCGTGCGGACAGGGCGCTTTCGGCTTGCTCCAGTTAGCATCAGTGGTTCGCACACTCAGTCGGAGCCCAGGAGCTGGGGGTCTTGATGCTGGAGGTTTATACTCCACAGAAGAAGTGCAGATGATGGCAAGTGCTGTCTATGCCGTTAGCATCATGTGAGTCTCACTCAGCAAACCATTCCACGACAATCGCGCTGGTGCTTGATATTGAACTCAGTATACATGGATGCTACGTCAAGTGTGGCGTTTGTTCTATGGGGTGTAGGATTCTTCTGGCTATGTAATGCAGTCATGACCATTTTCGACACGATGCGGCGTCAGAAGATCCCTTTCAATATGGGCTGGTGGGTAAGTGGTAGTGGATGCGGCTTTCCCGAGGTAGCGGACTAATGATTGTCTACCTCATTCTGGAAGGGCTTCACGTTCCCCATTGGGGTGTTCGCTACCGCAACTACCGCCCTTGCGAAGGAGCTAAATTCGACAGCACTAAGGATAGCAGGCACGTTCGTCTCGCTTTGTGTTGTTCTCTTATGGGCATTTGTCGCGAGCAAGACTGCCATTCTTGGGTGGGAGGGGTCCATGTACGCGTCTGTCTCCTTTCTCGCATGTCTCATCACCTCTAATCATAAGCCTTTCCATATGGTTAGATTTCTTGCACCGTGCCTCGATGACGGCAAGCCACCAGCTCCGCAGCGTAGTCAATCTGAATCACCAGCCACTCCGACGGACGTATCGGAAACTCTGGTCACCGAAGTTGTAGTCTGAGTTCTGAAGCTGGTTCTTGTTCCTAGACCTTCTGGCATAAGGTTTATCAGGTGATATCCCCATTGATTACATAGGTCGAAGCTAGTCCTTGGTGTATGCATGGAATATCTACGCTGCTTTCTTTAGCTCAGTGCATCCAATTGCAGCATGGAGATGTCTCAACAGCAATGAAATTGGCGGTGCATCATTCGCAGATAGTTGGTGGATGTTTATTGATTGCGCAACCAAGTGAGTGGCGGTGGTCCAGAATCTAGAGCGGGTTGGAACAAGTCCAAAAAATGAAAGGAAAATCTGGCACCATCTAAGGGCTTACTCTTAACATCGGCCGATTCACCAAAAAAAATTGTCGTAATCAATAAGCCAAAACACTCGCCTCTCCTTCAGAGATCGCCCTCTAGATCGACTCATATTATCTATGATTACTGACAAAGGATCTTTACGAGATATTTGATAATACCGGCACCTTTATACCTGCAAGCCCGACGTCGAAATGTCGTTTTGCTACATCAATACAATAGGTGTCATCATAGGGCTGGGAATGGTGCCATCACAAGATTCACCACCCACAGGAAGACATATCTGGCCATCCGAACCATCATTCTGTTGGGGTTTCTACTACTGCTGTATCACAGCGTATAGTGGTTTGCCAGTGTTCATATCTCGTCATCGGGCCCAGCTCACCGACGAAGAGTAAGACTTATCAAAAGCTCGCTCCCCACATCCACACCAGTGAAAAATCCAACATTCCCAGCGCCATTTCATAGACGAAAATCTGCGCTCGACCTCAAGGTTGTCAGACGCTCAAAGCTTCCCTACACTCAACATGAGCTTAGACTCTCTGGTCTTGACTCCTCCACTCTCGGGCGATAATTTCTCTGGATCAAAGCCCACAATCCACGACGAAAAAAACATTGCTACTCCTGCTACCGAACGGGAACGCGATGGCAAAACTCGGAAAACCTGGGCTTCTGGCCTACGATGGAGGATATTGAACTTCGCTCCCAGCTGGTTCAGTGTCAAGTGAGTCCGCACAACCCTTGGACAAGGAGGAGGGACGAGATAAATTGGTAATACCTTTTCGCTAGTATGGGGACCGGAATAGTGTCGATCCTGCTCAAAAATTTGCCATATCAATTCAAGCACCTAGATGTCATAGCGAATGCCATTTTCGCTCTTAACGTCGTTCTTTTCATCACCTTCCTCGTGGTCTCAATGTGAGTATTACTTAAATCATTCCTCGCCTAAAGACCAATCCATTTCTTTTCTACCATCCTCAGTATTCGATACACTGTCTGGCCGACAGTTTGGTACGAGTTGATCCACCACCCCACGCAATCGCTATATATCGGGACGTTCCCTATGGGCCTCACTACCATAATAAACATGATCGTGTTTACTTGCGTACCCGCCTTCGGGAAAGAGTATGTTACATTGACAACTTTCTTTGTATTCCGGCTGCTGGTTCGTATTTGGATTAATATTTGTCTCCAAGCTTTGCCACAGTGGCCTGGGTCCTATGGTGGATTACGGCAGCTATATCAATTGGTATTGGTATCATCATGCCCTTTGTTGTGTGAGGAGGCTATTTCACCAATGTCTTCGCAATACCCTTGATCTGATCTGATTTCCCTTTCGTCTCTCGTAACCCATGGCCCCCCTTCTCGGTGGCCGAATTACGGCACTGCGGGTCATGTATCGGTACCATATCACATCACAGACACACGCGGCATAAGACTTCATTCAAAGAAATCTTAGGTGTTTGGTTTCTCCCAATCGTTACCAATGTCGTCGCTAGTGCGAGCGGAGGCGTCGTTGCGGCAGTTCTCCCACCTGCCCATGCTCGTGTTACGTTGGTGGTTAGGTACGCAATTACTCCTAAAGTCCCACTGTGCGGTGATGTTGAATGGACTAACCTACTTCGGTTTCGATTCCTTTAGTTACATGATGTGGGGCGTTGGCGTGCCATGTGCCTTCTTCCTCATGCCGTTATATTATGCTCGTCTCGCAATATACAAGGTGGGTAGATATTCGGTCGTAATATTCATACATCATGGCTAAACCCCTTTCGTCGGCTGGCTATTAGCTTCCACCAAAAACTGTGATTGTAAGCGTCTTTCTGCCTGTCGGCCCATGCGGACAAGGCGCATTCGGTTTGCTTCAAATGGCTTCGGTGCTGCGAACACTCAGCCGAAGTCCGGGGGGTGGTGGGCTCGATGCCGGAGGACAGTATTCTGCAGAAGAGATACAGATGATGGCAAACGCCGTGTATGCTGTTAGTATCATGTGAGTATTTTCCTATAGCCCAATCCTTTTGAATTGATTGCTCACAAGTACGTTGCCTGATACATAAGTGTGGCTTTTGTCTTATGGGGTGTAGGGTTTTTCTGGTTATGTAATGCGATAATGGCGATCTTCGAGGTGATGTGTCGCCAGAAGGTTCCATTCAACATGGGCTGGTGGGTGAGTGATGGCTGTCAATGCTTTCCAACGTCCCAGGTGCTGAGGATGTTAACTGAATCATGATGGTATCGGAAGGGATTCACGTTCCCTGTTGGGGTATTCGCCACTGCGACCACTTCTCTTGCAAAGGAACTGGATTCGACCGCATTGAGGGTTATAGGCACGTTCGTCTCACTATGTGTCGTCCTCTTGTGGGCATTTGTTGCCATTAAGACCGTTATTCTTGGATGGGATGGGTCCATGTACGTCGTTGGTCCCATATTTGCTCTGGTTATCATGTTTGAAATCCTTACCTGCGGCATCAATAGATTCCTTGCACCCGGCCTCGATGAAGGGGGCCCGCCTGTTCTGTGGCGTGGTCCGTCGGACTTTCAAACCACTCCAACTGATGATTCAGCGGTGCAGGAGACGGAGGCCGTGGTATAAGTGAGTTTATGCCCCTCGAATGTTGTCTACCTTATCCTCCAATCTGATCACACACCTCCATGACTAATTACAACAGTCACTCCTTGTATTCAATCATAAAGAAATAATTGGGGAGCAGCAATTACCGAAGCTAGTGCCGGCCAATCCTTCGTTTGACTCCAGTCGATCGGAACAAAGGCATATCAACTGATATGGATTACAGCATGCAGCAATACGAAAGCCAAATCCTCAGAGAAACAAATAAGTCAGGGCATCGGTTGCAGGTGAATGACGTAGCAAAAATTTGAGTGTACAATCAAGACCTGGCGGGGTCGAGGAAATGAACATCCACAATAACGTTATGCTCAACAAGCCAAAACAACCGAACGGGTTCTCGGATGCCGCATAACTCGATTTCCTGCACTGGTTCTGCTATTCCTCAAGATTTGATAGGGTTTTGAAGGTCTGAAACGACCGGCGGCGTTAATAGAAGTCGAAGAGCCACTACGCGGATGTTACTTTCCTGTTCCATTCCACCCAAAAGGACTGTCAAATCAGTGTCGATGGTATTAGTGGTTCGTGGCATGAGAACCACAACCAATACACCCCAGTGCTGGTTGACCCGAGCACAGGCTCGATGGCCGACTAAATGCAGTGGTGTCACCATACGGCTAGGATTGGAGGTGTGACAGCATCCGCAACTACTGTATCTGACCATCTGGCCGATCATTACTTCGATTCCCCCACTATTTCTGCGTCATTAACCTTCGTAAAGGCGTGGAAACTGCTCCCTTATATTTCTTTGCTGATGGGATCTGGACACAACTCTCCTGACGCTTGCCTTCCCCACCCAGTACACCATCTCTTCTTGCTAATACTTCGGTTGAAGCAAAATTGGAAATTCCCCTCTCAACGACCAGATTTCCATCCTATACCAGCATGAGCTTGAACGAACTTGACCTGGGTACGACGCCTGCAAGCACGATTTTCCCTGCGCCGAAAACAATAAACCACATTGGTACGAGTGTCGTTGCCGCCGAATCCGAGCCCAATGTAGATCGTCAGAGAGCCTGGAGCGTCGGACTGTGGTGGAGGATATTGAACTTTGCTCCCAGCTGGTTCAGCGTCAAGTAAGTCTAGGCGCCTCCTGAATACATGTACCAAGGAGGTTGACTAACCTACTAATGCCGTCCCTGCTAGTATGGGCACTGGTATGGTGTCTATCCTGCTCAAGAACTTGCCCTATCAGTTCAAGCACCTAGACATCATAGCAAATGCTATTTTTGTTCTCAACGTCATTCTTTTCATCCCATTTCTTCTCATGTCGATGTGAGTGTGTTATTATTATTTAGCTTCCCTCATATTCGCCGTTCAACTGATCATCAAGCCAATACCATTTTTGACGGCCTGGCAGCATTCGGTACACTTTTTGGCCAACGATTTGGCATGCGTTGATTCGGCACCCTATCCAGTCGCTGTACATCGAAACCTTCCCAATGGGCCTCGCTACCATTGTAAACATGATTATATTTACTTGCGTCCCCGCCTTTGGCAAAAAGTATGCTACTTTGGCCCCTCCTCTATCGCCTTCCACAAGGGTTGTGTTGTGCGACTTGGAGCTGATGCCAGCGTCATAGATTTGCCATAGTAGCATGGGTTTTCTGGTGGATTACGGCCGTGATATCAATAGGGATCGGGATAATCATGCCTTTTATTGTGTGAGCAGGACTAACAATACTGTTGACCTCATGGTATTTCTCACTCATATCTTGCAATCCATTCACCGTGGCTGGATTACGGCACCATACGCCCCTCCCTTGGTATCTCGACCCATCATAGTCACACACGCCACAAGACCACGTTTAAAGAAATATCGGGGGTTTGGTTCCTAGCGATCGCTGCTAATGTGGTCGCCAGTGCAAGTGGTGGTGTAGTTGCGGAGGTCCTCCCACCTACCCACGCTCGCGTTACTTTGGTCCTCAGGTCTGTATCGACTTCTTAGGTACATGCATGACCGCGTCGCATCGGTTCATCTACATCGCCTTAGTTACATGATGTGGGGTCTTGGTGTGTCCTGTGCGTTTTTCCTCATGCCGCTGTACTACGCCCGTCTTGCAGTATACAATGTGAGCACATCCTTGTTATTGGGATCTCCTCTATAATCGCCCCAGTAATCTGATATCTTTCATTCGCTACTAGCTCCCTCCAGAAACCATGATAGCAAGTGTCTTTCTACCCGTTGCGCCGTGCGGACAAGGTGCATTTGCATTGCTCCAGCTAGCCTTGGTGGTAAAGACACTGAGCCGGAGCCCAGGAGCAGGCGGGCTCGATGCTGGGGGCCAGTACAGCGTGGAAGACATCCAGATGATGGCGAACGCAGTCTATGCTGCTAGTATTATGTGGGTCTTTCTGTACAGTATACCTCCTCCTGACTCGACCACTCATCGAATTATTCAAATATCAGCGTAGCGTCTGTCTTGTGGGGGGTAGGGTTTTTCTGGTTATCAAACGCGATCATGGCGATCCTCGACACCATTCACCACCAAAAAATTCCTTTCAATATGGGCTGGTGGGTGAGTGATTCCATCCCCCTCCTGAGTTATTGTTCGTTTCACACCCTGTTCGCCTGACCGGATTATCGATAGGGATTCACGTTTCCCGTTGGGGTCTTCGCCACGGCTACAACTAGCCTAGGGAGGGAACTAGATTCAACAGCATTGAATATAGCAGGCACATTCATTTCACTGTGTGTCGTCGTTTCATGGGGCTTTGTTGCTACTAAAACCGTAATCCTTCGATGGGAAGGGTCATTGTAAGTTTCCATTTCCATCTAGCCTTTATTCTGCTATGGTAACCTAACAGGCTGTATTGATAGGTTTCTTGCACCGTGCCTGGATGATGGCGAGTCACCAGCTCCTTGGCGAGGCCCGTTAGAGCCACCACCAGTGGGAGGGTCAGCGACAGAGGTTGCAGTGTGATTGAGCTTTAGCCCTCCAATTTGCCCAGATACTGGTCAATACACAAGATAATTTCTTGCACAATCAATCCAGAGTTTCCAAGCCCCACGATCCCATCTTAGCAGCAATGTCCTACATTTTCCTGTGCCTGGACTAATCCAATCAGCGCGATGTTGTTGGCAGCTTGACAGCTTTGGTGAACAAGGCCGCCCCGCTAGTCGGCCGATGCAGGGTTTTGAATTGAGTAAGAAATGTGACTGTCTCTGTCACACACCTGATTATGTTCGACTCAACTGAGACCCCACACAGAATCTGTGCCTATTTTTGATGCTGGTGGGGTATGAATGGTAATTAAAACACTGTTTTTTTCCCCACAGTCAACTGAATTACCCCCGCGCCGGAAGGACGATAATGCGGGGGAGAGAGTACAAGGCGGAAGGACTATCTTCCGCGGGATCTGCCGTGGCGGTCGCGGTAGTGCAGTCCTATAAATCTCCAGCCTTCCTACTCGTCGAGAATCCCTACCCCTCCTCGTCCTCGAGAGCTACCTGGGGCCCCGCATCCTTCTCTTCATCTCCCCGACATCCTACTGCATACAATGACGCTCAAGATTGTTGAGGATCGACCCACCCCCAAGGAGGTCTACAACTGGCGTATATATATCTTTGCACTCATCGCTGCATGGGGCGCCGCGATCTTCGGGTGTGTATATATTCTTTATATGCACCGATTCTTTCATCGTCTAATGGGATTTGGTCTATTAGTTATGATTCTGCTGTAAGTCACAACTGGCCACACCAAAATTGTGTGGCTTTGAATATTTTGTCTAACATTTCTGTGTCATCTTGTCTTCGTTATGCGCCATCTCTAGTTGTGAGTTTTCATCCCAGCTCCATTCATTCTCGCCTCTTATCTCTGTGCTGTTCCTGACCTCAACTCTTCTAGTATTGGCGGAACCATCGCCTTGAAATCTTTCCTCACCCAGTTCCATCTAGTGTCTGGATCCTCTTCATACAATGCCATCTCTGCCAACATTGTCTCCACCTATCAGGCCGGTTGCTTCTTCGGCGCCCTCGGCGCCTACCCTCTAGCGGAGCGCTTTGGACGTAAGCCAACCATCATCATGTCTGGTATCATCTTCTGCGTTGGGGCTGCGACTATGTTTGGATCCACGCACTCTCTTGGCGCCATCTATGCTGGTCGTATCATCGGCGGTCTTGGTGTTGGCAGCGTCTCCCTTTGCGTCCCCCTCTAGTTCGTGACTATCCATTTGACCTCTTCGCCGGAACTTGTAGCTGACCAGTAGTTCCTGGTCCACAGTATTGCAGAGATCGCCCCTCCTTCGATTCGTGGTCGCCTCATGGGCTTCTATGAGTTGCTCCTTCAAGTCGGCGGTGTCATCGGCTTCTGGATTAACTATGCTGTCACTATCCACATCGCTCCTACTTCCAAGCAATGGCGTAAGCATGGTTTTATCTGTCCCTTCTAATGTTTCTTTTTGACTTAATGTTGTGCTCCAGACATCCCCGTTGCTATTCAGTTCATTCCTGGTGGTCTACTTGTCATTGGCGCCTTCTTCCTGCCCGAATCTCCGCGTTGGATTCGTTCGAAGGGCAACTTGGAGCGTTCCCAAGCCGTCACTGCTATGCTTCGCAACCTTCCCGAGGACCACGTTTACGTTCAGCAGGAGCTCGAAATGATGGACGAGCAGCTTGCTCAATCGGCTGCCTACCGTACATATGGAGCTCAGATGAAGGAACTTTTCGTGAAGGGCATGAGGAACCGTCTTGCCAGCGCATTCTTGATGATGAGTATGTGGAATAATCTTTGCTTTTTCACTGGCCCCCTGTATCATCTTCTTTCGATCGTCTTCTAACTACCTTGCCTGTACTCTCAGTGTTCCAAAACTTGACTGGTATCAACGCGATCAACTATTACTCGCCCCGCATCTTCGCCTCCATTGGCCTCACGGGTAGCAGCACTAGTCTCTTCGGCACTGGTATCTACGGCATTGTCAAGCTTATCACTACCTTCATCTGGACCATCTGGCTCATTGATAACGTCGGCCGGAGGAGGCTCCTCATCTTCGGTAGCATCGGTGCCATATGTATGCCTTCCGCCGTTCCCACTTCCATTGTTTCAGTATTAATTTTTCCCCTAGTCTCCCTGTTCTACGTTGGCGCGTACCTCCAAATCAGCCATCACGGCGGGGCCATCACCACTACTACGAACGCCAAGATTACCTCGGGGGGCATTTCGGCCGCTGCTTTCATTTACATCTTCGCCATTTTCTTCTCGGCATCCTGGAACGGCACCTCGTGGGTCTACATTGGCGAAATCTTCCCCAACCACCTTCGTACCCTCGGCGTCTCGCTCTCCGCTGCGAACCAATGGCTTTGGCAATTCGTTGTCGCTCGTAGCACGCCGTACATGCTTAGCAACATCAAGGCTGGCACGTACTTTTTCTTCGGCGCTTGCACCGTCTTTGGGATGCTGTGGGCCATCTTCTTGATGCCTGGTATGTCACTATTCCCGCCTATTCATTCATTATTTCGAATGTGAGCTAAAAACTTGTCTCCGCCGTCTCTAGAAACCAAGGGTGTCACTCTCGAGGGTATGGACGAGATCTTCGGCTACGACAAGGCCTCAAGGACAGCTGTGCGCCAGACTGCCCACCAGCTTCATCACGACAGGGCAGACACTCCCTCGAACACTGCGTCTACGAATGATATGGAGAAGGGTCGCGACGATCAAGTCGAGTACGCATGAGTCCTTCATACTTCATAGCATGCGGGACTCTCGTGAGGGTCTTGGCTGCGACTCGCGAGAGGTCCAGTGCGTTTTCACCTTCACCCTCGTCAATCTCATGCGATGGTTTACTGATTTGCTCTCATTCTCTCTAGACGGTCACCATAGTCTTTCCTAGCTCCTTCCCTCCAACGATTTACTTTTATGACTCGTCTTCATTTTCTCTACGTCAGTACAAAAATGACTCATAATGTTCGGCATCTGTCACCCAAGGCTTGCTCCATCTTTCTTCTCCCGCCCTGGCTTTTCTATTCTCCCTCTTTTTGTTGGGATTGATGATCGCCGTTATGTCCCTGGGTTTTATTCTCTAATTGCATCAGTAACAGTTCAAGGGGTGCCCTTCTGGCTCTCGCAAATGTACAATATTTCTCATTCCGACTCGTTACTTCAACATCGAGGGCCTGAAAAAATTTTAACCTGCCAAAAACCTAGTTGCCCAACAAAATCCTTGAACACCTAACGGTTTTTCCAATTCGTTAAGGAATTTACAACCAATCACAAGGTTAATTATACAGAGGATGTTTATCCCTCAATACCACCAGCCACCTCCACCGGTACCCGTGAGCCCCGAATAGTATTTGCGATTGGAGGTCGAAGGGGGAGGTGGCATATACCTCAGACTTGACATTGGAGGGCTCGGTGGTCGTTTAGGGCGCGAAACATTGCTCTTGGGCGTTCCTTTACCTGCTTCTGCCTTCTTGGGTTTGAGGTAAGGCAAACGCTGCAGACTAACTGGGCTTATCGCGCTCTGACCCTTATCTTTGTCGTCTTTTACATCCTTCCCCGCATTAGAAGCTTTAAGCGTGTTGGGTTGCGGCTGAGGGACGGATTTGGTAGTAGTCGCCGATGTTTTCTTTTTCCTACTCGCAAGGCGAAGCTTGCGCTGTGCTGGAGGCAGCGCTTGGTACTTGGTACTGCACGAGCTGCTCTGCGAAGGGAGTGTGGATTGGGTGGGTTCAGAGGGCGTAGAGATGCCGGCTCTCTCGAAATCAGTGGTCCCATGGGCTGGTGGGTCTTCAACTCCAACATGAAATCCACTACAGAACGAGGACCTTCCAGAATCCAGAATCAGAGGCGTCTCAAGTCCAAGTCGGGGGCAAATCAGTGCCTCCCGACGAATATATTCCTCCCAGAGAACGAAAAGAAACCTGGGAAGGCGTGATGGGCTGGGGCGTGCCAATTGGTATGAGTAAAGCGGTAGAAGGCGGTATAAAGGGGAATGCAAGATGAGGATAATCATCCTGGTGGGTGGCCCAAGCCTGCGCCTGAAGGGGAAGCGGCTGAGCCTGCTGTTGCTGCCACTCCAGCTCCTGTAGTGCATAGAGGCGCCGGTAGAACATATACCAGAAGATGAAGGCACATGATTCGCGACGGGCAGTGGGGGTGTACATGACGTTGATTTTGAACGCGCGCCTATCAGCAGAATTCAAGCAATGAGCCACCCGTCAAATGCAGCATTATGTAGTGCTCACCACCTCTCTAGAAGCTTGTGATTATCCTTTGCACCCGTTACAACCTAGTGCATGTTGGGGTTCTGGAGGTGGGGGGAGGTTGGGAGTGCATTACGCCATGCGTAAGATAACGCACGGGGGGCTATCAACAATTCGCATGGTCAGCTGATAGGATTTGGCGAATCTCTCAGAGTGGCGACATGTGTTCATTTATTTGATGGTCGGGAGTAGTCCCTCCGTCTGGCTGCCATCATTTACCGGCTCGTTTAGGGTCTATATCGAGAGGATTGACGTGTGAGTCGATAAATCCCGTATATTCACCAGGGAAGTTTCATCGAATACTTACGCACTGTCTGATCGGGCTTCTGTTGAGAATATCTGACCTGATCACCCTTAGTGCTGATGCGAGAGCCTGAGGGTTCATGTAAGATGGTTCTACTTTGAGTAGGCTCTGTTTTCTGATACTAGAGCATATTATATGGTATATTGTTGGTAGGGTCACATGATTCTCAATAGGGCCATACGATTTGAGGATTCAGAGCCGTCGGTCCCATAGCCCTTGGTATTTTGTTCCCTCAAATAATTTACTCTTATAAATCGTCTTCATTTCCTCTGCCCAATAGGTTCTTTGGATCATTGAGAAACATTACAGCCAGAACAAGATCATTGAACAGACAAGGGGCGACCCTCAATACCACCAGCCACCTCCACTAGTGCCTGTCAGCCCTGTCAGGTATTTTGAATCCGAGGGGAGATTAACATGCTTGTTGGCGGTATGGATCTTGGAGTGAGGCTTTTCCACGGTATCGTGGACAAAGATGTGACAGACATCGCACCATTTGTCGGGCTTTTCATAGGGAGGAGGGTGGAAAGGCCCTGCAGGATAATATATTCTACTGTTGTCGTCTCCCTTCCCCTTCCCCCTTCGTTTCCCTTTCGCCTTCCCGTTCCCGCCAATCATCGGTCTAGGTTTCGAAGTATCCTTACGAGCCGTGGCTGTCGCCGTTGTTGCAATATTCTTGACTGGGGGCTTAGTCTGAGGCACGTCTTTAGCCTTGCTAGCGCCAGCGCCTTTTGGCATCGAGGTTGCGGTGGGAGGGCTAGCAATTGTCAGTCTCTCGAAATCGGCTGCTATATGAGCCTCTGAGTCTTTTCCTGAGACAGTGACGTTGCACCTCTGACACCACCAGGATGGCTGGGGTTTGGGGCCGGTCAAAGCTCGAGTATGAGGCCCGGTGTCACTCCGCCCTCGTCCACGCCCTCGTCCGCCTCTTGGGTTATTCATTCTAGAATGATGAGGGGAAGAGCGAGCAGGCTTAAGAGGCGGGGGAACCTCATTCGATGGGGGAATGGGGGCGGACGAGGCTGGGCGTGATGAAGAGGAAGAAGGATTCTGCGACTGCGATGGGACTCGACCCTGCTTCTGAAGGGAAGGCGATGCGACCTGTTGTTGCTGCCTTTGCAGTGTCTGCATTGTATGATGACCCCGATAGTACCAGTGCATTATGGCATCGGGGTCGCTTATGGGAGTTGAAGCACTCATCGCTGTGGTTTGGACGCTGGTCAGTAGGATTCGCGTGGCGATTGAAGGGCTGGATGCTACTTACTGGTCACAAGTGATTGTGGGACTGGGTGCGGTGGATCTTTACCAACTTGAAGGTAATGCTTTCCGCCATGTGCAAACTACCCACGCTGGTGGCCGATCCCCACGGTCAGCTGTGATTGGCAGATCATTTGGATTGGCGAGTCGTTATCCACGGCAGGAAGGCTAATTGAGTCTGACACTCAAGCCGCACATACTCAATCGGACTAAATGATTTGAGTTGATTCAGTATACCAGACCTGCGATAGTTCTCGTATGCTGAGAGGTTTGACATATCGCTCACAAGCGAGAAAATAGAAGTCGCGAGAGGCGGCCTTCATCCACACATCCATGAGCTGTCCGGCTGCGCAAAGAGCGCGATGGGCGACTCAAAGTGATATCGTCCGCCTAAGCAAACAGGGCTTCAGCTCAAGGCGTACTATCCTAATATAATACCATTCCTTACGGCCCACCAGATCCATCACGACGGGGTAGACACACCCTCAAACACTGTGTCGACGGATGATATGGTGAATAGCCACGATGGTCAAGTGGAGTACGCATGAGTCCTTCATAATCCGTAGCGCTCAGGAGCTCCGCGAGAGGTCCGGTGCGTTCTGTGTTTGTTGCCGATTCACATCAAATAATTGCTGACTGGCTTGCACCCTTTTTATGTAGACGGTTAACAGAGCTCATCCAGGTCCTTCAACAATTAACCTTTTGACTCATCTTCATTTTCTCTACACCAGTACAAAATGACTGTTGATATTTTGCATTTGTCGCCACAATCTGCTTCATTACTTTCTTCCGCCTTAGCTCTTCTATTCTCTATATCAATACCAGGATTGAAGATTACCGCCTCACCCCTAGGGTTGTTTCTACTCACGTTTGTAACAATGGATTTAAGCGATTTCCTTCGGGTTATCACACATGTACTATACTTGTTCATCTTGATTCAGTCTCTTGATTAGTGACAATGAAGCCTCAACGCAAGCTTATATCAAGGCCCTATGTGGAAGGGTCTGAGAACTTTACGTATCTAAATCGTATTTAGGCAACGCATGCCCATTTCCAAGGTGGATTCTGTACTGGGGGCTGCTCATCGAATCTGGAACATTCATACCGCAAAACGGACACCATGTGTTATGTTCGCTGGGAGGGGCTGGGCGAGAAGATACTGAGAGTTTGGGAGGGGATATGCTTTGTTTCGGAGGTAGTGGATTGGAGTTTTCTGTGGGATGAGAGAGACGAGAGCCAGGGGAATCGGGAAGATCAGGCGGACGAGGGGATGCTATTGGGCGAGGAGGAACAGAGAATGCTGAAGAACGAGAAGAATTTTTCTTGCCCATTTCTTTGGTCTTGGCCTTGGGTTTGGAGGGGGCTAGAATGGTTTTGTTCATCGACACCGGCGCAGCCTGGACTTGTGGCTTAGGCCGAGGCATATCTTTCCCTCCGGCCTCGCCATTGCCTGTGTCTTTTGGCGTCAGAGTTGCGGTAGAAGAACTAGCAAGGCTCATTTTCTCGAGATCTGCCGCAATATGGGCGTCCGAATCTTTATATGTAACATTGACTTTGCAGGCCTGGCACCACCAGGATTGCTGCGGCTTGGAGGTACTAGTAGGCCGGGTGGCAGGGCGAATATTAGCATGGCCATTTCCATGTCCCTTTTTTGAGTTATTTGTTCCCGATCGACGCTGAGGGTTCTGATCAGGCTTGACGGCTGCGAGCACGTCATTGAGTACAGGAGTGGGGGCGGAAGGCACATTTGAGGTTACAGGGAAGCAAGGACTCCTTGGAGGGTTCTGCGGCTGAGGTGTGAATTGGCCCTGCATTTGAAGGGATAGTGCAGCCTGTTGCTGCTGGATATGCTGGACCTGCAACGCATACGAAGTTCGGTAGTACCAGTACATGATGGCATTGGGGTCACCAACTGGAGTCGGAGTGTTCATCGTCGCGATTTGGACGCTTGTCACTTGTGATAGATACGACGGATCTCCTTCAAGTCCAGTAGATGGTGGGACTGCACGTGCAAATTACCCACACTGGTTTGATACCCTGGTCAGGTGGACGATTAGCGAATCTCAGGAGTAGCAAAGTGTATTCAATTACTGATTGACAGCCTTTCATATAGCACATGCCTGCTTGGATTGTGACTGAATGGGATTGGCTGGTTGAGAATTCCATTTGGATAAAGGGTCAAATTGATGGCATTCGGGTGAGCATATTTGAGGCCTTGTCATGGATCCATTTACCTATTCAGGAGCTCTCAAGGCGATGCGCGGAAGACAATGGTTCATCGGCCAACCAGGGTATGAATCGGCATAGCAAGGTGAATCTTGGTTACTGTACTTGAGTAGGCGCTACTTTGAAGTCGTGTAGTGGAGCATACAATGAACCATCCTTCTGGCTTATGCTGAGGTTTCACTGAAACCTATAATGGATGATGATTCTAGTCAAGAGGTGTATTAGCTTCCCCTGACATGCATAAAAGGGTCTTGGTTTGTTTTCAGATACTTTATAGAGCTATGGGCAATAATACCCCATCCAAGGAATATGGAGATCCCATGTTACGCATGTGTCCAGGTCCATTAATGCGACAGAACGTATATTTGGCGAGAGCGTTCATAGATGATGAAAATACGCTCCGATAATTGCGTGCACTGTAGGAAAAAGAGAGCCACCAAAACCTCTAAATTGCCTACTATCTACCAGTTGGGCCATGATACCTATTGAATAATATTCACTGATACAGGGGGCCTCCCCAGTGTCCAATATCATAATTAAAGCGTCGCGGGGCGGGGGGGCACCAGGGAGTTTCAGGACAAAACAGCAGGCCAATAGTGCGTTTCGTTGAAGTGGGAGGGTGGACAATTACACGCTAGGCACTCTCGACGCCCACCAAGCCGCGACATCGGATTAATACGATAGGAGATAGGGAGTGTGAAGAAGAAGCAATCAACCCCTCTGGTAAGGATTAGAGCAGCTTCCCATATAGATAATCCCATAGGGACCATTATGATCACTCGCGTTGCCCATGAGGAGAGTCGGTACCGCGCCTGTTGAGCAATTCACGTTCTCATTATCCTGGCCAAGGCATGCGTACCAATCTCCATCTTCGAGCCCGCTGGTAACAATGTGCTTTTCGTTTGAGGGATGCGCATATCCGAAAAGGCGAGGAGGGAGGATAGGAATTCCGTCCTTTTTACTGGAGACAGAACAAGAACGCATCAATCCATTCAGTTTGGGGCTTTTCCCACAAGCTGCAAAGACTCAGCGAGAGAATATGCATACTTGGTGATGTGAGCAAAGTTCGTCACATGGGCATCCACTAGAACGAGATATCAGCTTCATTGTTACTCCTCACAGAGGTTCGGTTCAAGGCGAGAGCCAACATACCGTAGGAAGCAAACGCCGGATTACCCACGCGAAGAAGCCCAAAGACAGCCGTTGAGAACGTTGTACCACTCGGTAGATGAAGTGGGAGGTAAACTGCATCCAGGAGCGCGATCGCGGCGCCAAGGGAGTGGCCCGTGATCACGACATGAGTCGAATTGGTCGCAGCCATAGCCGTCTTAACGGCAGCCAAGACGTCCAAAGCGGACCTGCAGATAGTCAGCGGAGTTTTTAGAACTTCTGAGGAGTAGAGTATAGTTCTTGGACCGTACGCCAAGTGGGTCGTACATACCGGTCATGAGAGCCTTGGAAGCCGCTGTGTGCCAGGAGGGTCGAAGGTAGATCAGGGTAAAGCAGGGGGTTTAGAGGCGCGAGGAGGAACGTCACGTCGTTGACGATGGAGAAAATCTGGGATACATCGGTCCCCTGCATCGGATGCAGGGGTGGGTTGGTTGTGTGATTAAGTCCGATTCGGCTACGATTGACGCCATACCTGATGCGCAACGACGACGGCGTTGAAGTAAGTGGGGTCATACCCAACATACCCTGGGGATCCCAATGAAGTTCATTACACGAAAGCAGGAGCTGCAGAGCAGGAGACATACAATACTGGGTGATATCACCATCGCCGCCGCTACCGTAGGGCACAAAACCAGGGATCGAAGAACAGCCGGCTATTCAACCATTGAGAGAGATAATAGTCATGAAATAATTGTCAGTATACGTCGCTGGGCCTAAATCGGCCCTCCATTGCCGTCAATAAAGGGGCTGGGAATGCTCTATGCAATCAAACCTGTCATCAGCAAGCTGAGCAAGTACGCCATCGTCCATGAATCGAGATGGCTGGAGTTCAGTGCTTACCACTGCATGACCAATCGATAGTCTGGTTTGCGGGACAAAACGCCACACTAGCAAACAATGCGTAGGGCGTGTACACCGCCTCTTCTGCCGCAGTCATTGGAGTGACCGTGGTATCGCGTCGCGAATAGGGTGAAGCATAGATGGAGGCAAGAATAGAGGCAAGAACAAATGCGGAGATCATCTCTGTAACCGTGATTCGGGCGGAGGTGGAGCGACTTTCGTCAGGGAGATGGCGGTGGGGAGAGGGAGGGTATTCTTATAGGACTTCAGCAGTGATTGGCACAGAATTATGGCACGATCATGAGACTCTCTTAAGAAGATGACTAGGGCAGCAGGGCGGCGTAAACTCTCAGATTGGTACTCCGATATCCTGTGCACGAGCAAACATGTCAGCACGCGAACCGATCGATGAGAAGATAAGCTAGACGCCGATGTATTCTCTGGCAGATCTTCGGGGTCGTGAACTTCCACCTATATTTGAAATTGGGTTGTGGGGAACCGGAGACAACGTCTTTTGCCAAGCCCGACCCCACCGAAAAAATAGAAGTGGTAACAGTCCTATCACGCGCAATACTGAGCCAAACGACCAGAGATGCTTTGAGCGACGCGAGGGAGGGTAGGGTTTGCGTCGACGTCGAGGTGGAGCAAGTGCTGAACTAGCCTTAGTTGGCGACATAGGATGCATCATCGTTTAGTGACCCAACTGGGGCAAAGTTCACTGACACGCTTCAGCACCTCAACCAACCAATTAAGGCAGGCTGGGAAGATTGGCTGATATAGTATTAGTCAAGCCGAAGATGGGATTCTCCAATTATTGAATGGTCAGCCCAAGCAAACAGAGGCGCTTCATATCCAGCCTGTGGAATATCATGGGGCCTAGGCATTGAATGTCGTCAAGTATATAGCTAATAGGGTATGGGTAACATGACATATACCAAATAAATTTGATGCATGAGGAATAAGTATGATGCGAAAGTTCCATAATGATGTACACTCACATTAGCTCCTGACCACAGAGTCCAATAATAGAATATCCCAGGGTCCCTGGGAGGAATTGTCATATTGAAGCTAGCGCAAACGATGAAGAAAAGCTTAGGTCTTGAGGGGGTGTCATAGAGGTTTGGGGGCGAGGGTGAAGGAGCATCGAGATCCATCAAGCTGCTCATCGTGGGCTTTTGAAAATGGAGGAGAAACCGATTGTGTGGTACCTCAACGATATGGAGAGTTTTTCTATTTGAGATAGCTGTCCACGCCTTCACTGGACGGTGACTTGAGCGGTGGACGAGCCAGGCACATTCCAACTGATCCACGGACGGGATGGGACAGTGGCCACACTAGACAGTTCTTCGGTCGTGGCCTAAGGTGCAGCTTAGGGTATCGACCGCCCCCGGGTCAGACATGTGCGGACTGTAGCAAGGAAATTGGATTCTTCGCAGAAGACCTCGCCTAATTGTAGCCTAGAGAGGTTTCGGAGACACACGACGGTGGCGCACCTCAAGCAGCTTTTCCAGAACTAGTAAAAGTTTAGAAAGTCGACGAAGAGAAATGGATTGGAACAGAACCAACACAGCATTGGAATTTTGACATCTAATGGGAGATCTGTGAAGCTTTGCGCTCTATGGTGCAGGAAACTTATATAACAATCAGTGGATGTTCTCCACTGCAAAGGGTTGATCAGTGTAGCCCTCCGCGGTCTCCAGAAGGTAGAAGGTATCACGGTTGTATGGGTGGAAAGGGATTCCCTTGCGCACTCGTGCAGGGAGATCTGGCTACGGAACGTGTCGTCGAGTAAGCTACGTGAGAAGAGGACAAAGAGGAAGGGGAGGCTCACATTTGCGATAAACGCCCTACCAAATACAACTAGCACCCCTTCTTGCTCAGCAGCAGCTATACCTTTAGAGGGGTCCGTTGAGAATCCACCAGCGCGTAGATAGGGGCGTGGAGCCCAAATCTTGTAGGCGAAATCGTTTGAGTCATCTGGACCTCCCTCCTCTTCC
This sequence comes from Clavulina sp. PMI_390, assembly GCA_015039315.1. Taxonomy (NCBI): domain Eukaryota; kingdom Fungi; phylum Basidiomycota; class Agaricomycetes; order Cantharellales; family Hydnaceae; genus Clavulina; species Clavulina sp. PMI_390. The sequence goes on from WIDE01000007.1 coordinate 290,449, forward strand.
ACGACACCTGCGATGCGTGGCTCGATCATGTGGAGGTACATAAACTTTGGGTAGCGCTTCTTGATCTCTTCGATCATGTAGGTGAAGGTCGGGACAGGGTCCACCATGCGCATTTCTGACAGTGAATGGAGTGAGCAAAGAAAGTTAACTCCATGGCCCTTGCATGGTTGAGGAAGGACCCACCATTAAATGTTGACCATGGTCCAAAGCGTGCTCCAACACGCTCCTGGCCCCAGACGCGAACTAGAGCATCGAGAGCCTGGAGGGGAAATCGAGCACGGTTTTCGACACTGCCTCCGAATTTATCCGTTCGCTGATTCGACACATCTTGAAGGAACTCGTCAATCAGATAACCATTCGCTCCGTGAAGCTCGATTCTGTGGAGGGTGCGAACGAGGGGTAGTCAGGATGAGTCAATGAAGGCAAATAGCACAGGGATATGCACATACCCATCAAAGCCGGCAGCAAGTGCGTTCTTCGCAGCGTGCTCGTATTTATTGACATATTCAGCGATCTCCTCCTGGGTGAGTACGTGCAGAGGCGAATCGCGATATCTGCTGAGCGGAATTGCCGATGGTGCAACGGGAATGACGCCAAGACCATCCTCCTCCAATGCCTCAGGTTCCGCCGCTCGTCCCATGGCGAATACTTGAAGGATGATGAAAGAACCTTTGGCATGGACGGCATCGGTAACCTAAAAAAAACCAGCAAAAAGTGTTGGGCACCCATCAGAAACTGTCTATTCACCCCATAACGAGGGTGTCTCGATTCCCCTGCGATAGACTCACTCGCTTCCATCCGGCAACCTGATCGTCATTCCAAATTCCAGGGGCATGCCGCCACCCAACAGAGTCGTACGAGATTGCCGTTGCCTCCGCGATGAGGAGTGTGCCAGGGGTTGAAGCACGCTGAGAATAGTACTCCACAGCGAGATCACCGTGAACATGATGCTTGCTCGCTTTATAACGTGTCAGAGGAGCAAGCACAGAGCGATGCTGGAGCTTGAGATGCCCGAGCTCAAAGGGCTGGAATAATTTGGTGTGTGCGATGGAAGGCATGAGAAAAGGTTGGGAAGTGAAACTAGGGAGGCTTGGGCGTCGGAGAGGTGAGAAGCGAGGGTGATTTGATGATAGACATCGTTTCGCCAAAAATGAGTCGTTAAATACTGCAGCCAGCAAGTAGACCACCACCAGCGAAGTGGAGGAGGAACCGATGTCACAGTCACTGAGTGTGACAAGGTGAGCTGATTATGACTAACCTCCACCTTTCCTGTAGGCGGCGCCTTGCAAAAAAGTCAAAGCCCGCGGCATCCAACCCCATGTGGAGGAGAATTCCACTCCCTTCTGCTAATGTAGTCTTCTCCTTGACTGCGATATCAAGAACGAAACCTTGGCTCCGAATGGCTGAATTGACTCTCGAGCCTGCCTCACTTCGAACGTTCCATGAGCATTATAGTAAACCTAGGCCATGGTCTCAAAGATTGTCTGATTTCCTTGCATCTAGCCTCTATGCTTCTATTCTCTCCGCTTGATACGAGATAAGCTGAGGAAGCAATCTGAGAATGACTCAGAGCTTAGGTGAAAGCTGCGACAACCCGCAATAGTGTTATCTATCATCACTTGATCAAGTGAAACATGGGTCTATGGCTCTATTCTCCAGTTCAAACTACCTACTTGGCCCACTTCTAATGCCCGATTCTCTGGGTCAACTGCATTGTAACATCCCTGCAAACGTGCATGCATCTAATACAATGCTGTTTGTCTTAAATAAGTCCGTGGCTTTGGCAAATGCACACGCGCAAATCCTCCAAAGGTCAGCTGTCAATTATCTCAACAGAGGCTAGGGTGACCCGCTTACGGTCTCGGAAGTTGAGACTCCCGAGCCGGTCCCAGTAAAGTAAGATCATCTGCAACACCTCTGCTATCTCTTAAGGCCTGGGAACTAGGCTCTCTTGACCTCACAATGCCTCCCCCACTGAAGAATCATACGTTATGCGTCAGGAGAGGTGGCGTCACGGTGCTGTCTGATGCTGTGATTGTGCAACGTGAACTCGACGTCGACAAGCTGGTAGACAACGAGGCGATCCTACGAGTCGATAAATTTGGATTCAGGTGAATGGTCCAAACTATCGCATCGTAGTAGGCTAGTGCTAATCTTCTCGACATTATTGGTGTTTTTGTAGCGCGAATAACCTTACGTATGGGTTACTTGGCGAGCATCCAAACTTTAGGTGATTCGTATCGACAGCTCACAAGTTTTCTACCACTGAAATGCGGACGCTATCGTCTCACACCCAATAGATACTATGACCTTTTTCCTGCCCCCGCAACACCTGTGACCTGAAACACACGCCGTGCTCCCTGTCTGGGGTTTTGCTACCGTCGTTGCTCACAGGCATCCTTCTCTATGTGCTGGCCAGCGCCTCTCTGGGTACCTTCCTATGTCGTCTTACTGCAAGCTCCGACTCGACCCGCCTCGAGTGCGACCAGGCGACAGGTCGGGTATTGAGTACACTGTAAATGTGGCTCTTGACGGGATGCCAGAGATCATGCGGCCGTATCGTCAGCTGACATTTTGCGAGACCGACTTCATGTGGTCACCAAAGCGAGAGGACGAGATGATGCTTTGTGAATCTTTACCAATCTGTTTGCTACTCCAATTATACAGGGCTAATCACTCGTCTTCATACAGATTTACCTCTATTCTGGGCATCTTATTGTGAGCGTTAACTTGATCCACCTAGTATCCTGCCTCCGGAAAGGAACATTGATTTATCACTAACCGCAACCCTCACTTTACGAAATGGGCTTTGGTTGATTTATAGGGATGGAAGACAGGCTTCACGAAAGAGCGTACCATAGTGCTCGCACAGTCCTCATTTCCTCCGCATCCGCCAAAACCGCATTCCTCATCGCGTATCGCCTCCAGAAGCGGCGCAAAGCCACTACTATCCTATCGACCTCCAATGACCCACAGAATATCCAAGCCCCTCCAACTGGTCTCTCGCCAGTCAATGTCGTCGGTCTCACGTCTCGCGCTAACCTCGCGTTCACCAAACGACTCGGCTTCTACGACCATGTGCTCGCGTACGATGAGGTGGCGAATATCTCTGAGAAGGTTTCAGCGGGTAATGCGCCAAACTTAGTAGGGGAGTGCGTGTATGTGGATGTATCGGGGAACGAGGCTCTAAATGCAAACATCACGAAGTACCTGAAGCCAAAGCTGAGCATCTCTCTCGGCAGCACGAGCGGGTCAAGCTCATCATCGATGCTCGCAGGGGCAGATGGCGGTGATAGTAAGCACCAAGATACAAATGCCAAGCAGGAATCGTTCTTCATGCCGGAATGGCTTGCGCTGCGCGCCAAGCAACTTGGCGCGAAGCAGGTCAAGGCGATGCAAAAGGCCGCGTGGGCCGAGCTTATGGAAGATTGTCCGGGCTGGGTGACGATCAAGACGTATGACGGTCTAGAAGAGGTGATGGAGGCGTATCAGCGCACGGTAAAAGGCGGGATCCGCGCTGATGAAGGACAGATGTTTTCCTTGAGCTCGGTTGTTCAAGGTGGCGACGACAACAAGAAGAAGACATCAGTGGCTAAGCTTTGATGCCTTGAGGGCCACTTTGTTGCAAGTAACTGCGAGGGACTGACAAAAACGGATAATAGCTAATGCAATGCAATCACCGCTTTTTTTTCCTTGTAAAGTCTATTCTGCCTGTCATCACCACATAAATGATTTTCCAAAGCCAAAAGGGTGCAAAGCCAGATCGATCGAGCAATAACCAATGGGCAAACAGTCAACTCGAACATGTTGCGGTGCGGTGGGCCAAGGGCAGTAGGTGGAGGTGGTGGAGGTTCCGCCCGCGGGCAGCTGCGGCCGGCCTACTCAGAGCCTCCACCTCTCCTCTCAGTCACGCTAAGGATAACATGCGGTGGAGGCTCTCTTCATCATCTTCTTTGCAAAATGATGGTGGCGTGCTGCTGCTCAATGCTTTTCACGTACATTTCTTTCATTCCCGAGGTGCGCTTAAACCCTGGCTCCACTGTGCTCCACCACACCACACCACACTTCTTTCGAAGGCGATTATGCCCATGCTCCACAAACCGATCGATCCACGAGATAGCTGCGCTGCAAGCACAGCTACGACCAAGTCAGCTTATTGTAGGCGTCAGAATGTAATTTATGTATTGGGTGATCAAGTCGGCTGCCGATTTTCAACCTAGTAAGGAGGGATAAGGACGAGACCGATGTAGGGTAACATACAGTGAAATAAAGAGTTAAAACATGGATGACATGGGGGGCAGCAGCAAAACAACAATAGGAACACAAATGTCCAAAAGGCGAGATCATCCCACTAGGGGTGTCTGGCAAGGCGAGGCGAGACGAGGATATCAGGTTGCGCGAGGAAGACACACACAAAAGTGGAAGAATAAACATAGTAGTAGACCAGAACCCAGAACCATATTACTCGGAGTAGAGGGCGATAGGGTATGTGAAGGTGTTCTCATGCTGGTGGAACGACGATAGTTGGGATGACCAGCTCGACGGACGGTTGTTTGCCCACTAGGAAGAAAGGAGCGGAGTCAGTTTGTGCGGTTGAAGAGTGGAGTTTTCGGCCAGGAAGACTCACGCGCTCGACGTCGATCTTCCTGGAGCTTGGCCTGAGAGAGAGAAAAGGGTGGGGCAAAGCGGGAGTGAGTCTTCACCGACAAAAGAAAGTAGGTTTTGGGGGTTTCTAGGGGATGTGAACTCACGGGAAGACCTGTGATCGCGGTATTGATCTCTGAGAGCGCGGAGCCAAGATCGACGGATCCCTTTGACATCTTTTTGGAAATAACTTCGAGGGACCTGACCGCGGGGAATATCCATTGTACCATGATTTCCACCACCATCATTCCACAGCCACAGGCGACGAAGGATGAGAACAATTTGAAGAGAGGCGAGGCGAGCGCCCGGCCATTTGGAAGAGCCGCCGAGGGTGATCGTGCCCACATGCACATGGCGCGCGGGAGACATAGCGATTGGCACCGGGCATCGCATTTGTCAAATATGAGTGACAACGAGGACAAAAACGGGCGGTTGAGGTGTTGAGATTCATCAGAGAGAGACGACGCACAGCCAACCAGGGGACAGGGGAGAGATAGGGAGAGAGGACAGCATTCCAATTCTCGAGTCAGCCCACTGATGACTTGGTGAAGTAGAGAGGAAAACTCACGTTGCGAGATGTTCATAGTGCTCGTGGCCACGGGCGAGCATCACTTCGGAATCACTGTCTTCACCATACACGTTCTTGAACACGCCATCAAAGATGTCGATTTTGTCGCTCAGCAAAGCGACTTGGTATGGCTTAGCACCCTTGTGCTAAATGACGAAGATAATGATAACGAAGAGAGAGAAAATGGCAGGACGTCATGAGTGACTGCTGACCACGAAAACTGGATGAGCTGGCCTTACTTGGGAAGTGTGGAAGATCTCCTTGAGAGCCACCACTGATCTGGCCAGCGCGCTTTTCGGATCAGCTTGGGCCTTGGGGTTTGTGCTCATTCCTTCGATACTCATGGAGATATGAGCAACGTCAAGCGAGGCAGTGGAATCTACGGAGCCAGCGGGGGACACTGGGCTCTTGGACCGCGACGAGCTGGCCCCAGGGGAGGAGGGCTCCCACGAGGGGGTAGGGACGGAGAGTGAGGCGCGTCGTCGACCGAAAAGCATGTTGTTCAAAGAGGAGAGGAGAGAAGCCAAGGTGTTGCTGTTGGTAATGGAGAGATTCGAGGGAGGGGGAGATTGGCTAGACGGCGGTTTTAAGAGTTCAAGAGATGGGGAAAGCGAGGTGACCACAAGGCAATCCCGAGCACGAGCGGCCTGGCCTTTTTTATTTGTTTGTTGTGGTGGTGTGAAGCGCGATCTAGAATGCACTGTCGTCAGAGGGGAAGCTCGTTGGTGGTTTGGTTGCACTCTGTGGCACCTTTAAGTGGTTCCAACCAGCAAGCGGTGCAACTTCAGGAGGTGGTGGCTGCGGGTGGATTTTTGGCAGAGACCAAACAACCTCAGGGCAGGTGTGCGGGGATTTTATGGGAACGGGTGGGAGCAAAAAAGTGATGAACGACGAAGGCTAAATGTTCGCACTGGCGCATATATATTTGCCCCGTGAGTGCATGGTCTCTATGGCACTCCCGCGGGTCGGATGCTCCCTATGGCAGATGCTAAGCACGATGATGCATCTGGCGATCCGTATTAGTAGTATTGGCACTATCCGCTCCGATGGTCCTGGACCTTGGCGGGCTTTGATGATGCGATTGCAGTGCAGTGCCCAGTGTTCGGAAGAAGCTTCATTAAGTTCTGAACGCGGGTGTGGCTGAATGCTCCAAGATTGCATTCCTATTGGCTGGCAGTCGCGTGCCTTTTCCCCCGACTCAATTGAGCGCATACACAACCCACAACACATGACGAAGTCTCGAACATCCTCGTTCGTTCCATCACAGTCGTCGACACCCAACCCACGTGTCCCCAACCGTATTATATACACTTGCTGTTGTTGTTGGTTGCTGGAACGCGTCCACCACGATGACGAGCTCGTACACTAGGCGGGCAGCAACAGGCATCACTGCGCTCATCACGCTCGGCACCGTGTATTCGGTCATCCACGACACCGCCCTCGACACATCCGACCCCCTGAACCACTTTGCGAATCGTCATGGCACTCAGACGTCATACCTCGCCAAGAAGTCAAACGTCTTCAACGTCTATTTCGTAAAGTATGCCTGGGGTTGGACCACAGCCGCAGCTGCTGCCTTGGCGTTCACTGCCCCAGGTGCCATTCGTCAGCCTCTTCGAAGACTATCGCGTTGGGCCGCCACCACGTTGGTCTGGGCAGCATTTGCCTCTTGGTTCTTCGGGCCTTCCCTCTTTGCGCGACTTAATCTGCTCAGCGGCGCACAGTGTCTCGTTAAACTGCCACCATCTAATGTTGACCCGTCCTCGTCCGCCTCCGACACTTGGATCACGGTCCCCTCCGAGTACTGTTATGCGTCCACATCCATAACCCCTTCATCCCACCCTTCATTCTTCGCAAATAATCCAGACATTGCCAAGGCATTTGCAGGCACCGCCTCCATCGCTGGCTCAGGGGTCGTCCAGACACTCCAGCTCCGCCCAAGACTGCTGCGCGGACACGATGTCTCGGGACATCTCTTCCTGCTCACGCTATCCATTCTGTTCCTGGTTGATCAGCTGACACCCTCTCTCGCGTACCTTGGCGTCGGGGCGGGAGGAGCAGCAGCACAGCGTTCGGCGGCCTCGGAGATGTCATCGACTGCGTCGGCTGCGAAGAAGAGAGACGGCGCTCCGGCTTCGGAAGACAAGCCATCGGATTCGGAAGTACTGCTCCATCAGCTGGCGGTGGGATCAACTGTTGCACTTGTTGCGCTCTGGACAGTCATGGCGGTTACGACCAGTGTCTATTTCCACACACCACTGGAGAAGTTCTCAGGATGGGGTGAGTCCAACCGCTGCCAACTTACTTTGCTCGTTGTGCTGATCAAATCTCTTTCACTTTGACACCAGTCGCGGGAATTCTGGGATACTTGGCATCGTCAGTGACATCACAGACAGTCGAGTCTGTCCTGGGGGCATGATTGGTAGTGGCATCAGTAGTAAGTGTGCTCAGCTATTGAGGACTTTTGCATAATATCATTACAGGCTTACACTCTTCTTAGTTATATAGATGTATTCCCGACATATACGTTAGCTATATCATACAAGTCATATACTAGCAAGCACGGGCTTTTTGTGACATTGTTCAAATGGCCGCCCTGCCCGGCTTCATAATGATCATTTGACAGTTTCTTGGCGTGCAGCATGCGGTTCTCCCTTCTCCATGTGCTGAGTATTTGATTTTGACTCACGGAGAAATCCAAACTCCGTCTCCCCAACTAAACCGCTTCGTGTTGATGTTCTCACTTAATCTCAACCTTGTTTGGTTTACTGCGCTGAAGTGCTGGGGATCGCTTGTATACCTCTGCCCGTCTCTCTCGTAAGTCTAGTCATTCCTTGAGTACACTGTCCATTTCTCTTCCACGCCATCAAATGACCACATGGACTCATTGCCCGTTTTTGTCGGCCCTTCTACCGAATCACACCTCAAGACCGCCAGAGAAATATAAAGAATGACTAACTGACTCGCCAAGTGAACGCCAACCTCCTATCGGTCTTTTTTTGGCGGTTTATCCATTGGACGTGGTCAGAGGACTTGCAATCAGCTCCTAATGCTTCTGTCTTGGCCCTTGGCTAAAGCAAGGATCCTTCCAATTCCCAGTGCCAATACCCGGCGATTATGAATACGACTGCACCATGTGTTGGATATATGTGAGGAGAGGTATTGTCCTTGCTCATGGTGCTCAGAGCACGCATGGGCCCTTAAGCTCCGCCCGAATACAGGCCGGGGACGCGTCGTTCAGCGATTCTCAATTCTATCTCCGCACCACCATTCACCAACGTGCTATACGACCAATTATCTCCATTTTATTCCAAGTAGCACGAAAAACGCAAATCAGTCCCTCGGCGGGTAAATGTAGAATTGTGGAGCCAGTACCACATTGACATTGGCAACCCGCTCTGTCCTGGCCCCTATCAATTATTTCCTCTGGGGATAGAGGGCACGCACTACAGTCCCATGATCGGTTTGTACCAAGAGCTTTTGAGGGCCAAGCCCCCCCATTGTTGTTCCAACGGTCTATAAGAGTCGTCGTTCCTTGGAGCAGATTCCTGTTTCTCTCTCTCCAGGCTTCCTTCAGTCGTCCGTCCGTCTGCCGTCTGCGCCGCGCGAGCACAATGGTTTTCGCTGCTCCTTCCACCCTCCTTGTTCTCCTCGCCTCTCTTCTCAGTCCTGCTGTCGTCCATGCGTCGCCTTTGTTGGAACGGTCCACGACCGTTACAGCGATGACGGCTTCAGCAGAGACGGTGTACACTCCTTATGCGTTGTTCGCTAGCGCGGCCTATTGCCCTGCGAGCGAGACTATCACTTGGTCATGTGGTGGTACGTTACTGATTCATTTTTACCCTTTCTTCCATTCTCCCTCTTTCTCTTCTTTGTCTGGTCAATTATCCCGACAATTCGGCACCATGCCCTTGCTCGGGTCACATCTCTCTGCCTTCATATATGAGAGAGGAGTTAGCGACCGAGTGACTGATCTGCACCCTCGAGACTCATCGTCGATCGCCATGCTGATTGACTGACTGATTGACTCCACTATTCACGATTCACCCCCCGTTTCTGCTTTTCCTATCCCCCGTTCCGATGATTGAATAGCAAGCTGCTCTGCGATATCCAACTTTGTACCCTACGGCAGTGGTGGTGATGGGGATGCCACCCAGTACTGTGAGTCCTGCGTCCGTCGTCGTCGTCATCTTCAGCTTGCTTCTTGATATATACGAGAGAAACTAATGTTGTCCTTCGATCGCTGCTTCAGGGTACGTTGGTTACGACTCGACATATTTCAACGCTATTGTCGTCGCCCATCAGGTAAGCATGCCTGTCAATTATGCTTGCAGATCAGATTCGATCGGTTTCGACTGCTCCTGATGATGATACTGACTCCGCGTTCAGGGCACAGACCCCAGCAAGATTCTTTCTATCATCGACGACATCTCGTTCGTTCTTGAGCCTCTTGACTCTACTCTCTACCCCGGTCTGCCATCCACCCTCAAGGCACACAGCGGCTTCCAAGCTACTCATGACCGGTACGGCAAACCCTTTTTATTGCAATGTTTCTTTGAGTCATTTTGGACTGCTCCGCATATACCCAAATGTGGCCTTCTCCTATCAAAACTCTTCGTGCTTCAGGAGTACTAATAATCATTTTCTTTGTTGTCGTTCTTCATCCACTCTGTTGCTGCAGTGCGGCCCCAGGCGTCCTAGCTGCTGTTCAGAAGGCCATGGCCGCTACCAAGTCGACGCACGTCGTGATCACGGGTCACTCGCTCGGCGCGGCCATCGCGCTTCTCGACGCGCTTTACCTCCCTCTTCATCTGCCGAGCGGCACGACATTCTCCACGGCCGTGTTTGGTCTGCCTCGTGTCGGAAATCCCGCGTTCGCTTCATATGGTACGTTTGCGGGCTCACGGTATTTTCGCTTAATTCGTTCGAGACTGACTGATGTGACTATGTTTAGTTGACGCCCACGTGACGAACTTTGCCCATGTCACCAAGTAAGAACCTTCTTTGCATGACGGATTTTCGCCAGGTGATCAAAAGAGCAGAAATTTACCTTCTTTCCTTCTCTTTTCCCGTCTGTAATAGCAAAAAGGACCCTGTCCCGATCGTCCCTGGCCGCTTCCTCGGCTTCGCACATCCCTCGAACGAGAAGCATATCGTCACGAGCGGAGTCGCCGCCGGCGACTGGTACGCATGTGATGGCCAGGACAACACAAGCACGGACTGCTCGACGGGCGCCGTGCCTAATATCTTTGTGAGCTCAGAGAGCGATCACGATGGACCCTACGGCGCCGTCTACATGGGCGGTTGCTCTGGCCCCTACTAATTTATACAAGGCTCTTCATTTCTATCGCTTACTTTTTGTCTCTTTTTCGTTTCTTTCCCTTTTCTTTCGGGTTCGTTGGTGTTTTGGATTATGAGTGGGCTGGGGCCTACTGATTCCCTCACTTGAGTGAAAAAATATTATCTGCTTTGCTGTTCTGCATTGTTGGGGCTAGTCTCATTGGTTCCATCTCATCATCTGCTGATTCGGGTGTTGACGTGTTGAACTGCTGCCTAAATCCTATTGAACTCGAATTGGCACATGAAGCACGACTCTTTGAGATGATTCCATGTAGCTGTCTTCCGACTAAGCTCGAGATTATCACAGTAAGTCCACTATATCCATTTAGAATGCGGGTGCTAACGGCACGTAAACTATCGACCTTCTCATTTCCAGCGATGCACAAGGCGGTCTTTGGTAGATGACATCACCGGACGGAGGTCTCGAACACCACATTTTGACAGGCTTGGTGTGAGATTTGCGCCTAAGATGTTCTGCGAAAAGTCCGGCTGGACAATCACCGATGCACTTTTCGAAAAGATTTGATCTCCCTTCTTTGAGAACAGCATGTTAGCGGCCTTCGATCGCATCCCTCGAGAACTTGTTTATCTCAACGGCTGCACCATGATACGAGCCAACACTCATGACCACTGAGCACCCGCCATCCTCTTTCCTGTCAAGTTAGTCGGAGCAGCCGAATGGAGATCGCTCCGTGCATATATATTCCAACACATTGGCGCTTCTGGAACAGAACGCATTCATGCAACCCTGGAACTCGGTGGCAGGGTCCAAGATCACTTCCCAGGATTCTCGCTCAGTCACTGGCACGTATCCATCAGACTTTGGAATATTCGTCCTGATTTTCAAACCAGTTTCATCGACACGTTTCACGTGCAGGTCGTCCTCCTTCCGACCAAGTTCAAATCTGCTCATAGACCCCGGTATATAATCCAACGTCCACGGTTTGGCTTATCCCCTCGCTAATACGATCTAAGGATGTGTACTGGTTAATATCACGCTCTAAACGTTGGCAAAGCGTTCATAGCTTGGCCTCTGGCCGACGACAGCGGCAGATCTCACCCCGATGCTTCTCTTGGTGTCTCAGTTGATCAAATTCCAGCTCATCGCGGAATCTAACCCTTTTTAGATGCGGAACGCCGCCCCTAGATGCTTTCGTCGTCACCTGCTCCAAAAGAGCCCCACGATTGACCTAGCCGAGGCTCTGTCGCGTATAAGAACGATTTGGGCCATCTCCCACCGCCGCGGACTCGATCCTCCCCCAACCTTGAGTGTGCACCGATAGCTATGATCTCAGTCACTGCTCTCGCTCTTCTGGTATCGCCCCTGCTTGGGTCTGTGGGCGCCCATGCTCTCCCACCGACAGAACGCTCCAACTCGGTTTCACCTATGACTGCTACAGAAGAATCAGCGTACACTCCTTATGCATTGTTTGCTCGAGCAGCATATTGCCCCGCTGCAGAGACAGGAACCTGGTCGTGTGGTGGTACGTACAGAATTCTCTCAGCCAGAGGCTCGCCGTGGTGGCCCACCCAGAATTTCAGACTGCGCGGCTCCATGTCGAGAGCGTCACTTAGTACCACGCTCCCTAATCTTCGTTGCTCGGCATACTATGCAGATATGCTGATACCTCCTTGCTTTCGCTCCTTGCATGGTTACTGATTAGCGAGCTGCTCCGCGATCCCCAATTTCAACACCTATGGCAGCGGTGGTGACGGCAATGCCATTCCATACTGTATGCTCTCTTACTATTAAGCTTGGTATACCTGAAGCTCATTGTAAGCGTCATCTAGGGTATGTTGGGTATGACCCCACCTTTTTCAACGCCGTTGTGGTTGCCCACCAGGTATGCTATCACGACCTCGCTTGCTCTCCAATTGAGAATGATGCCTCAGTAGTAAATCTTGCGTAGGGCATCAGTGCCACGAATATTCTTTCTGACATTACCGACGCCGACTTTTTCCTCACGCCCCTTGACTCTCGTCTATTCCCAGGTCTGGCACCGGGCATTGAGGTGCACAACGGTTTCCAGAACGTGCATGCCAAGTATGTCAGAGTACTCGTAAACATCGCATGCAGGGGGTTCTGACCTCCCCCACTTGAATTTGCAGTACGGCCACTACACTTCTTGCGGCGGTTCAAAATGCAATGGCCGCAACGGGCTCTACACATATCGTGCTCACAGGCCACTCAATCGGTGCAGCTGTAGCACTCCTTGACGCCGTATACCTTCCCCTCCATCTGCCCAGTGCCACGACGTTCTCCACTGCCGTGTTTGGACTTCCTCGTGTGGGAAATACCGCGTTTGCTTCATATGGTGGGTGCTTTTCGATATAATATTCAATGAAAACACAAGACCAAACGATATCTCGTCAGTTGATGGCCATACAACAAACTTTGCACATATTACAAAGTACGTATGTTCTCTCTCTACACACTACTACCCATTCTCGCAATGGTGACTGTACTGATTTACGGGCCCCTTCATACGACTACCCCTGCAGCAAACATGACCCAGTCCCCACCCTCCCTGGGCGATTCCTTGGATTCACACACCCTTCGAATGAGAAGCACATTGTCACTACTGGGCTCAAGGATGGTAATTGGTACGCTTGTGCTGGCCAAGATAACACTAATAGGGATTGTTCAACCGGTGCCGTACCAAATTTGTTCAGTGGTAATGAGGCGGACCATAATGGTCCATACGGTGATATCGAGATGGGTAGTTGCTAGTTACTTGATTTTCTCTCGTGCTCAATTTCTTCAGAGGCGTCAATGTATCTATCACACCCTTTTCTATGGCTAGTGGGCTAGCGCTAGTTAGGAGCCGGCTTCTTACTTCTCCCTGCCGGATGCTTCCTGCTTGAGAGCTCTCTGCCTGACCCAAGTAACGGATGCGCGGACCGTCAGGTAGTGGACAAGTGATCAAAGCGTTACGTATTTCCTCCGGCTATCGGGACTGCTCTTGCGCCATTTCATGTGGGGGATTTACTTTCGACGCCGCAACGGATAAGCTTCCTATAGATAACTACGAGATATCAGATTGGTGAAGATCGGGCGCACACACGGAGAAACGGACGCTTTAGAGATCCACATGGTCGCGCGAGAGATCTGCATAATTCGACCGGAACCAAGATACCGGCTGCATTATATTTTATTCCTTCCCCCTGCTATAATTGTCGTATAGTATCCTCGCTCAAGTTGATCACACCAGTGTGAGTAGGTGACCGTTAGACATACATGGACTGCTAGGTCAGTTACCCTTTTGATATATTGTGAACTCAGCTGACCCAGACTTCTTCACCACCGTGCGCGAAGGGAAGAGCGCGAGATTTGAGCCTCTGGTAATAGGCAAACTATATAATGAGCAATTACTGGGATGCTCTAGCTCCTTAGGGTCGAAGACCTCTTTCCTTAGCGATCGTCCCCGTCTCTTTGGGCCCTGTGCACCATGATTATTGCTGGAGTTGCTCTCTTGGCTGCTGTGGCTAATGCGGCGCCTCTTGTTTCCCCAGTGTCAGATTCAACTGTCGTTTCTGCGATGACAGTGGCCCAGGAAGAGTCGTATACCCCTGCTGCGCTATTCGCCAGTGCTGCATACTGCTCGCCCAACGAGACCGCAACCTGGTCCTGTGGTGGTGAGTCTCCAGAGCCTTATACGCCGGTCGCTCATTGATCTACATGTGTATGCGGATCTGCTACGCTTCTTCAGCAAGCTGTGACGCAATTGCAGGGTTCGTTCCATATGGGAGTGGCGGGGACGGGGCTGCAACTCAATTTTGTAATTATTCCTCGCGAATTCATCCCTGTTAACACGCCAACTTCATGCTCACTGGGCCGTGTTGTAGGGTATGTCGGATACGATCCGACTTACTTCCAGGCAATTGTTGTGGCGCACCAGGTCTGGACAGAACCCAAGCTTCACCGTACCGCTGTATAGCTGACTCAACCACGATTTTTCAGGGAACCGACACTAGTCAGTTCCTGGCTATCCTCGACGATCTCGACTTTGGCCTGTCCACCCTGAACTCGACGTTGTATCCGGGTATTCCTTCAACTGTTGAGGCCCACAGTGGGTTCCAAGCTAGTCACGATAGGTTCGTCCACATTTACCATCGCTATACCACGCACTAAACGCCGACTTCGTTTAGGTCTGCAGCAGGTGTTCTTGCCGCCGTCGAGAAGGCCATGGCCGCCACCGGCTCAACCAAAGTCGTGCTGACTGGGCATTCTCTTGGCGCTGCCATCGCCTTGCTTGATGCTCTGTACCTACCGTTACACCTTCCCAGCACTACTACATTCACAACTAGCGTTTTCGGTCTTCCTCGTGTTGGGAATCCCGCGTTTGCCAACTGGAGTATGTGGTGTTTGATTATTCTGCAGTCTTGTGTCCTAATGCTCTGATTCAACTCATTAGCGGATGCTCATGTTACGAACCTTGCACACGTTACCAAGTAAGTTTTCCGCCCATCACCATACTCAGCGAAGTGACTCATCAACAATGTTCATAGCAAACTCGATCCTGTCCCTATCATCCCACCCAAGCTCTTTGGCTTTGCTCACCCATCTGGCGAGAAGCACATCGTGACCAGCGGCCTAGCTGCAGGTGATTGGTATGCGTGTGTTGGCCAGGATAACACTAGCACAGATTGCTCTACTGGCGCTGTTCCCACTGTTCTGAGCAGCAACTCAGCTGATCACGATGGGCCATATGGCGAAGTTTACATGGGAGGCTGCACAGGCCCCTACCAGTCGTAGTATGAATGCGTGTCATTTTATGTTTCGGGTCCTCCAGTGTTGTATTGTAACAGTTGTATCCGCAAAGGGCGATTCATTCTCTATTTCATTGTTTGGAAGCGGTGGTAGCTATCACCCCGAAAGAGTGTGATGGCTATATGAGGCTCATCGCCTCTGATGGTACGAAGTTCATTCAAGCGGTATGGCGAAGACGCTATCCTACTGGTCAGTGTTATGGTTCTCAGCTCACCGAATGCATGCGCGCGCATCACCACATCGTAGTACACAAGGATCAGGCAGGTCAATACTTTAGGACGGTCAGCAACCATCGAGTGCAGGACACAGCGCAGAGGGTCTTGCAGAGCCACGTGGTCATGAGAGCATGCATTTTGATTCACTCAAGATTGAAAGCTTTGAATCGACAGTATCATTTTGTCGCCTGGATGATGCATGCTATACATTCGCGAGATTTGGCGCCTGCCAGGATGAAGGAGACTTGGACCGTCGGCAATTTATCACCGAACACTACCAAGTTGGCCAAAACGCGGAGAACTCTGAAATACTACCGTCGTCGTAAGAATGTGTGGGACCAGCAGAGAAGAAGCTTTGATGCGACCAAATAAACCGCCACCAATCTCGACAACTTTCCCGCGACCAGGGACGGCACAGTATCGTGATTTTCATATTGTGGCGACTGCAAAACCTCACAAAAACCACAATCGGCCGTATTTTAGCTTTCTCCTCCGTGCCCGATCATATGGGGAGCGTAAACGATAGGCGCGGGCAAACATGTTGCGCGAATCAGACGTTTTGGGGAAGGCAAGCTGTATAGCCATTGCTGAGGCAGAATAGGTCCCGAAAAGCGACATCGTTTTCCTTCCATTACTTTTGGACATCGTTCACCATGATTATCGTTGGAGTTGCTCTCTTGGCCGCTGTGGCCAACGCTGCAGTGTCTCCGGTCTCGCGTTCGACCATGGTTTCCGCTATGACGGCAGCTGAAGAAAATTCTTACACCCCTGCTGCATTATTCGCCCACGCTGCATACTGTCCGCCTAGCTTGACGTCGACCTGGTCTTGCGGCGGTAAGCGCAGAGCTACATTCTGTGCGCGACAAAAACTGAATGCCATATTTAACCTGCTTCTCCAGCGAGTTGCGATGCTCTTCCTGGTTTTGCACCTTATGGTAGCGGTGGTGATGGTGATGCGACTCAATATTGTGAGTCTTTCCTGTACATTGTCATGCCGAATCTTTCTGATTCATCGTCCTCTGGGTGCTGTTCCATAGGGTATGTTGGATACGACCCAACCTACTTTCAGGCCATTGTTGTTGCGCATCAGGTTTGTTGACTTCAAAACCAACAAGACCACCTAGCTCACAATCCGGGTGGATCGGCAGGGAACCAACACTAGTCAGCTTCTTGCAATAGTCAATGATGCCGACCTTCTCCTATCCCCGTTAGATTCCACTCTGTTCCCTGGAATTCCTTCAGACGTTGAGGCCCATAGTGGGTTCCAAGCTACTCACGGAAGGTGGGATAATTGGGATAACCAGTATGCATGCTCCACGACTAACTGACTGGTGGATTCACGTAGGTCTGCACCAGGAGTCCTGGCGGCTGTCGAGAAAGCTATGACTGCCACGGGCTCAACGAAAGTCGTGATCACTGGGCATTCCCTTGGCTCCGCCATATCCTTACTTGATGCTCTTTACCTCCCACTGCACCTGCCCAGCACCACCACGTTTTCTACTAGCATTTTTGGCCTTCCTCGTGTCGGAAATCTCGCGTTTGCCGACTGGAGTAAGTCTGTTGTAACTTCGAGGGTCTGCACAAAGTCTGACTGTATTCGACATTTCAGCGGATGCACGCGTGACAAACCTTGCGTATATAACCAAGTAAGCCAGCTAACTGATGTCGCAGGTGACGACCGTATGCTCGAAAAATTAACTAATTAATCTATGCGTAGCAAACACGACCCCTTTCCCAACCTCCCACCAAAGCTCTTGGGCTTTGCTCGGCCCTCTGGTGAGAAGCATATTGTGACGACCGGTCTGACTGATGGCGACTGGTATGCATGCACCGGTCAAGATAATACTAGCGTTGATTGCTCCGCTGGAGCTGTTCCGATTGTTCTGCTCGGTGACTATTCCGACCATTATGGACCATATGGCACCGTCTACATGGGCTCCTGTGCAGACCCTTATGAATCGTAATTTGATTTCGTCGGTTGATTACTTGTCGTGTTATTTTGAGGCCCCTAGTTTGATGGTATGAATTACGTGTTCACGGTTACGATTCCCTCTCCTCATAGCCATCCACCTACCGTGGGAACTTGCCAAGTCACGGCCTGACTGGTCCACTCGCGATCAATACCTACATTTGAGGCAACCGCTTGACGTACATATTGACTGCTGGCTGTATGACAAGGATCTACTGCTCCTATGGCGGTACTCATGTTATCAAGTTGATGCTCCAAATCGGGTATCGGTTTCCAGCAACTATGTTCTCAGAGATTCGCCTCGACGCCGCCATAAATAAGGTTTCTTTTACGCCGAGGTTGTATTGTGGCTTACCTCTCACACTGGTGCATGAGAAGCATATGCACCCCCGGTGATATAGAAGCACTGACAGCAGATGGGCACCAAAGATGCTCTCATCCCCCTTTTAGGCTTTGTGGATGGGGCAATATAGGAATGAGGGGCTCGATCATTGATCGCTAGGAAGCCATATATTGCCGGGTCAGTTTCTGTCCTTCCTCGTGCTAGACTTACCTCACCTGAGACGACCATGCGTAGACTGATCGTTCTGGCAAGGGACAGCACATGGTAGACATGAGCGACCGCTCATCAACCCCTTACAGGGGATGGGGTACATATACTGTGCTCCTAGTCATTCTGGAGACTCGTGTCTAAGCCATCCCCGCCCCCACCCCGCTCTTCCGCTTGTTCAAAGATGGTCTACGCAATTCTGGCACTGTTCGTGGCTGGCATGGCTAGCGCGTCACCTGTCTTGCCCCGGGCGAGCGACTCTACGACCGTGACCGCAATGACTGCCGCCGATGAGTCGTCTTATACTCCAGCTGCCCTCTTCGCCAGTGCGGCATACTGTCCTGCCACCGAGACGGCCAC
>WIDE01000007.1:309800-407212 GCA_015039315.1 Clavulina sp. PMI_390
TTCGCCCATCCCTCAAACGAGAAGCATATTGTCACTACTGGCCTCGCTGCAGGAGACTGGTATGCGTGTGTGGGACAGGATAATACCAGCACAGATTGCTCGACAGGGGCCGTTCCGAATATTCTTGAAAGTGACGAGAGCGATCACGATGGACCATACGGTGCTGTTATGATGGGTGGTTGTTCGGGTCCATACTAGAATCTGATTCACCGCACGTTCGCCCTTCTCCTCGCGGTGCTTCTATTTTCCTCTCTTGAATTCGTGGAATGATGAGAAGCCCACTTGCCTCTCGTGACATGAGCAGTGACGGCATTCCTACACGTTATCAGCGTTTTGACTCAGAAATCTTCGGGTCCGAATCTAACGAACCAAGCTTGCGGCATTGATCTTGCAGACGATGATGCAAATCCGGCAAAATTACGGTCCATTAAATTTCTAGCGCCTGCTGCGGTTCATCTCTGATCATCGTACCTTATTGACAGCCCCCGCATCGTTGGCCGATTTCACCGTCACTTACACGGCCTGCCCTTTTTTTAGAGCTATGAAGACACCTGACGCGATTCGATGAGCTGGGCGAATTAGTCAAGACGACTACCAATCGGGAATACTGGCTTTCCCTACTATAAGAACTTTACGATAATTGGCGAACTTCTGTGGCGCTCGATAGTACGATACAGCACATAATGCAATTCTATGCATAACGGGAATTGTGTGGGTGATCAAGCTCTCCAGCAATAGTAATACTGAGGGCCATAAAGCCTTGCAGAGTTTTCCGCAGCTGCTACTAGCTTGTCTCCTCACTCGGCCCCTAATGATGATTGTCGCAGGAGTCGCCTTCTTTCTAGCCGCTTTCGTTGAGGCTAACCCTCTCCCACGTGCGTCCACGGTTTCCGCCATGATGGCTGCCGAGGAGTTAGCATACAACACTACTGCGCTATTCGCGAGTGCGGCCTATTGCCCTGCTGACCAGACTGCCACTTGGTCCTGTGGGGGTGAGTTCTCTTACAAGTTGTCTCTTTACCCTTGGGTTGCCTCAATGGTCTTCCATCTCTCGCATAACATTAGAGTCCTGCTCGGTCCTCTCAGGGTTTATACCATATGGCAGTGGAGGGGATGGCGACGAGACACAATATTGCAAGTTACTTCCCATCTCTGTCTCGCTGCAGGTCATGGCCGTCTTACTGTCCGCATCATTGGCTCCCAGGGTATGTCGGATATGACCCGACATACTTAAAGGCTATTGTGGTCGCACATCAGGTGAGATTTCCGATGATATGGCCTTAATAACAAAGCCCATTTAAACCATGTCTAACATCACCCTAGGGGACCAATCCTGATGAGATCGGGGCTATCCTCGATGATCTGGACTTTTTCCTGGAACCACTTGACCAGACCTATTTCCCCGGAATTTCAAGTTCTATTGAAGTCCACAGTGGTTTCCAAGCTAGTCACAATAGGTGAGCGTCGTTATTTCAGTTACGATGGAATAAACTTGGATCGGCCTTACCATCCGACATCGGCATAGGGCGGCTTCTGGTATCCTTACTGCTGTGCAGGCGGCCATGTCTGCCACTGGATCGACCCATGTTGTCTTGACAGGGCACTCATTGGGGGCTGCGCTCGCTGTACTTACTGCAGTGTACCTTCCCCTGCACCTTCCGAGTGGGACCACGTATACCACTAATGTCTTCGGGCTCCCCCGCCCTGGGAATCCCGCTTTCGCGAATTATGGTGAGTCCTTGGACGTACGTATTGTTGTTACGCACCGCTAACAAATCCATGGTCAACTCCTTGGCAGTTGACGCAAATATCACCAACTTCTCCTACGTCACTAAGTGAGTTGAACAATTCGCATAAACTAAAGTCTATCCTTACTGATCCTGCTCATATCAGCAAACTCGACTACATCCCAATTCTCCCCGGAGAGTTCCTTGGCTACAAACACCCATCTGGAGAAAAGCACATTGTCACCAGTGGCGACGCTGCAGGGGACTGGTATGCCTGCCAGGGCCAAGACAATGAGAGCGTTGATTGTACCACTGGAGCTGTGCCTTATATCTGGGACGGTGAAGAGAGCGATCACCAGGGGCCATACGGGACGGTCTACATGGGGACATGTGATTCCCCATATTCCAGCTCCAAGTGAGCCCCGCTTCCGCATCGCTTGCATTGTAGGTAGTGTGCTGGGGCCCATTGACTATGGATTCGAAAGTTGGGCTAATTCGGCAAAGGAAGGAAATTACCTCAGTTTGTGGTCTCTCTCAGATGGAAACGCGCATACATTCTTCTTTCTTTACAAAATATACTTCATTTTTTGGGCAAGGATACAAGGGACCACGTCTGAGTAGTACCTAAGACTGAGAGTCATCCAAAATGCTGTGGGTGGCTCTGATCCTGGGATAAGACTATGATTTGATGTGTATTATCCGCCCAAAGCGGGAATAGTGGGTATTACATTGATTAATGTGAGTCGGGTGATTGTTTACGGTTGTGAAACATGACAGCTCAAGGCACGTGCATTTCAGGTAGGGGAACAACTTCCTTGCGGTTTCCTACGTGATAGGAATAAGGAAGATTGGATTAATGACCCATTGCTCGTTGCACACGAGCGGTGTGTTCTTTGGCATCCCGCTTCAGCAAGAGAAAGCAGGTATGACAATCAGTGTTGCCCCAGACAGGGAGGAATCAGCGGCCATTGTAATGCTAAGTGGAATGCAGAGGCAGAAAATTCTACGATACCTCGTACTCTTCCACTGCTCGTTGAAACGCGATATGAGCAGTGTCCAGAACTCGGACCCTCTCGACTACCCATCGAGTGTTAAACCCCATCCTGAGCGCAATTTCATCTCGAAATGATTTCTTTATTCGATATGCTGCCAAATCTTCGAAGAGGGAGGTAATTGTCCTGCAGGATGTAATTCGCGAGGAGATAGAACCTGCTCAGCAAGAGCAGCCATGCCTCAGGACACCACCTACCCAGTGAGAGGACCAAGCGCACTGATGGGTGGCCGGTCAATGGACTCGACCTCTCTTTGCAGAGACCTCAAATCCTCATAGAGAGCATCGGCTTCACCATCCGTGGCTTTGAGTTCCTACGGGTGGAAGAATCGTCAGCCGCAGGTGAGATTGTTTTGGAGCAAAACAAGGAGAACCCGTGCTCTTACCTCAAAAACAGTGACAAGATCTAGGCATGGTATCCCCAGTTCAGGTTGATTCGCTCCGACTGCCTGAGCAATGTTCTCGCATTGGGCGAGCTTCTCTTTTGCATATGTGGTGGCCATAAGGAAAAGGGGGTTCGTCTCAGATTCCCTCAGTGATAAAAGGAGATAAAACAGTCATTTGATTTCCGGGCTAACCTCGCCTTGACACGTTTGGTTGCATGTTCATGGATGACGGCTGTTGAATGACGCAGTTTGTTTGTGGTGCGCTCCATATAAATACCCGACCCGCCGGCCCGGCAGTGGCCCGCGGCTCACTTGCAGTGGCGACTCTCACAAAACCAGCCTCGGACCAGCCAAACAGCACGACGCCAATGATTTTTCTGAAATCTTATCTGTAACAATTTGGGCCATGCTTCGGTCCCCATCAATCTCTATGATGTTCCATGTGCGAAAACTTCTGGCGCTTCTTTCGCGAACGCCGCCCGAACGGACGGCGAGTGCAAGCGCTATCGTTGGTGGCCATCAGCTGCCGTGCACTTCTTATTTTCATAGCTTCTGCGTCTTATAAACTTCGAGTCACCGGGATGTGCTGCCAAATCTACTACTCGCTATCGCTGTGTCCATCCTGTTACATCTTGAGACTACGTTTGAGACAGGACCGGCCATGAAAACTAGTAGTACGCTTATCCACACTGTCGCATACATTGAGCGCTCTGAGTACGACCTAGACCTCCATTTTCAGCTGCACCTAAAGAGTGGAAAGCGCTTGCTGATGGATCGTTCGTCCGCGACCTTGTTGGAGGAGAGATCTTTATGGCTTGGTCCCACGACCATCGGCATGGTGGAGTGAGTCTTCTGCCCGCACGCGCGATCCTGACCTCTCAGACTCACCGCTTCTGGTGTTTCAATATGTCACTGTATCATCTTTGTTCTACAGGGTAGGTTCACTGGCGGAATTGACTTGCAGACAAGTTTCACCGTCCAAGAAACCGAGCGCAGACTGAAGACAGCATGGCTTCGCTGCCGAGCCCGCCACCCGCTGCTGGGGATTACGTTCAAGGTCCTTGGCCGAGGTGGATCCATGAGTTCGTATTTCCTCCCATTCGCGCTTGGGTTATTGCAACTTACATGCCACACTTTCCCCTCATCTGATTAGCTTATCCCGTGTTCCAGGATGAAGCCTCTGCCCTGAACTGGCGCAGGAACACCATCATATTTTTGCGGGAAGAAGACTTTGGAGGGCTAGATGACGTTATGTACACCCTGGACAATCACAACACCCACCCCTCGGACGGCCACGCCAAGCTCTACGTTGTGGCTCGTAGCGATGGCCGTGTTTCTCTTCTTCTCAATGCGTCGCATGCTCTCCTTGATGTGTTCTCCTCTGGGGTTGTATGGCAAACTCTGATCGATGAGTTTGCTCTCGCTACACCAGAAAGAGAGAGCGAGAAGATCCAGTGGGGCCCGGAGGTGCCGAACCTGCCTCGCCCTATCGCCAATGTCCTTGGAGAGCAACACCCTCAGTCTTGGTTTGAGTGGTTAGGGACGATGTTCACCGCCATCAAAGCTCTTCGAAACGTGAAGGCGGTGAGTCATGCTGGTATTATTCCTGCAAGCGGAGACAATGACAACTAAAGGGACTACCAGGAATCTATCTCTCCCCCACTTCACCCAGAACTAGCATCCCGATCTCTTGGCACAGCATCACATACTCAAATCTTTACTGAAGAGGAGACCACGAGATTCGTCAAGCGTTGCAAAGAGGCGAAGACCACCGTAACTTATGCATATATCGCTATCCTTGCGCTCGCTATGCAAGATTTGTATGGTAAGCCCGTAGCTCTTGCTAATGGTCTTCCCGTATTGACTAGGTATCGTATAGCCGACGAGTCCAAGGGAATACCATCCCAAGTGTTCGCTATGCCCTATAATGGACGACGATGGCTACCTGCTGGCCTTTCCCCAGCACCCCCACACTCCCCATCACTCGGGAACTCCAACGCCTACATAAAGGTCCCTCACTCGGGCCATGCTCTCCGTTTTGTTGCCTCAAAGTCGTCTGAAAATGATAAAGAATTACGACTGGCACTACAAGCCGCCCGCGTGAAGCGGATCCTAGAGTTCGGGGAACGGTACAAGGAGAACAGTCTAAAGATCCTCAATTCCAAAACCCCTGATGGCGTGTTAGCGAGCAAGACCCTTGTACCGTTACTGGTTAAGGCGATGGAGAAGAGCGACCCTGATAAGTGAGTGCTCCCCAGCGGTGTCATCAAAAGGGTCCATTTCTTACATCCCCTCGTCCATAAAGGCCAACAGTCTCTATATTCGGAGTCGTTTCCCAAGGACAGCTAGACAAGATGTTCCCTTCCAAAGCTAACGTTGAAGGCTCAGACATCATCGTCGTGAATTATCAGAATGGCGGCCGTACTGTCGATAGCAACCCGTAAGCACTTCGTGCCGAAGAACTGCCAGCTTGCTGCTGATATTCTCTTCAATCCCGTTTCGCTAGCCTGATGATCCTTTATACTTGGCGCGGGAGGATGCACGTGCGGTACAAGTGGAACAGCAAATATTTTGCTCAAAAGACGTTTGAGGACATTGATTCCAAAACGCTTGAATACCTGAAGGACTTCGTAGAGGCTACAATCTGAGTGGCCAAGAGGCTTCCGTGTATCCCATACAACCAACCATCTGCAGTGCCTTGGTTGGACAAACCCCCCCTCCGTCCGTAGATTTCTTGGATCATAGATCCGGTAGTATTATCTGCTCGCTTTTGTGAATAATAATATCAATATATATTCGTTCGATGTACCAAGGCGTTTCGTAGCGGTGACTATCAATAAACAAGCATGAGGTTGTCGTCATCAGCAGGCAAAAGGAACTACGCTTCATAACCAGATTGGGGAGGAGGAATAAATAACTTCCAATCAAACCAGAAATTTAGGCTATTTTCTCCCTTGATTCATGACGATCGTCAGCTATGTAACGCTTGGATCACAAACCAAGGATAGAGTCTCACCGAACATTGAGCTGAATGTTTCACCCATCCCGCTTCCTCTCTTTTGGTTACCATCAAGAAGGGGGCGCTGAGACTGGAACTGATGTCTAGGTCCGCCCCACGCAGTCGCTGGAGGAGGGGTGTACGGGCGATTGTGCAGATTCTCCAGCCGAGATCGAAGGTCGTTCAGAGTGGTCGCTTCTGCGATCCACTCGCGATATTGTTTTTCTCTCTTTAGCATATATGAAGCGTCGTAGCGCATCTGGGCAGCAGATTTGTGGTCGTCAGTTATCTAGAAGTACTACCAAGTCAGCAAAACACTATAGCAAATGGACGGTACGATACGGGCTGGCCAGACGGATAACCTTAGCTCACCGGTTTTGTATAGGCCCCCGTCCGTTTCTGGTGCTTCGGATGGTCCAAAGGATGTACCCAGATTGAATGAGGTGGACGGCGGATTGCGTCCACGTAGAAGACCCTTCCATACTGCGATCAGGGGCCACATCCGTTAGCCTTCATAACGCGTGTTATAGGCTAGAACCAGACGTACGCTCTCGTCAAAACATGCCAGCCATCCGGCAGGAAGATCTCCATAAGCTTCTTCGTCCTCGTACGGCGAGGATAATACTTCACACGGTGTCAAAGGGGGGCTCATCGTGTCATCTGAGTCCATAGTTGCCGTTGTCTCAGAGTTTGTGGGGGATGCGAGTGCCACGCGAGTTCAATTTCAGGAGCTGCTTCTTATGTTGAGGCTGTCACTAATTACAGCGAGTATTTTTGGCAGCTTCCCCACAGAATGAGGTCATAGACGGCGGTGGCACTAGCGCTGGTCACGGTGATCCCAGTTACGCCGGGCTGTGAGGCCCCCTTTCATTGCTGGGCGTTGTGATAGGGGCAAATCATTTGCGAGCTACCAAATGATGGTCCGTCACGTGAGCCCTTTCTGCTTCTTCCTACCTATGACTGAAATGGCTATGACGACTATCCTTAGTGTGATGGTATTGGAGGGGCTCTGCGCTCTTCTTTCGTGTGATTGAGGCTTCAACTCCTCTTCATATTCCAATGCATGGGCATTGAATATAATTTGCCGATCTCTGTCGTGTGGGGTGAGCCACATGGTATATAGAGCGGATGCGAGTGGGCCGAATGACGTCACATCTGCTTCCGAGAAATCTAGCCATGATCGCCCTTCCCAGAGTCCAAACTAAGGACGGATAAGTCACGCTCAGCTGCATAATTCCTGGGATCAGTCTGGTAAACTCGAGGCTTCCCCTTCAAGTGTCAAGCCTCCTGCATTCTCAGTCGCGAGGGGCTTTTCCCATCGACCCTCGCTGGTCTCCATATCGCGTCGGCCATGAGCTCCCTACAGAACACTATCAGTCCTCTGTGACGTTAAGTATTAGAAGAATGGCGCACCGAAAATCAGATTGAAAGCTCCATCTGCAGCGCCGTTTAGCCGTTGTCCCAAACTCTTATGCACTGGTTGATGGTAATCAGGTCCTCCCCATGCGGTTGGTGGAGGAATGGCATAGGGACGTGTTTTCATCCATTCCAGCTTCGCATCGAGGTCGGTGCCAGCTTCTGCAACCCAGTCGTCATATTCTTTCTCTCTTTGCTTGAAATATGACGCATCAAAAGTTTCCTGGGCAGCATTTTTCTCAGCATCGGACATCTAATAGCGCATGCGATCAGGGTGAGCCTTGTCACCAAGCTGGTAATTGTAGCATAGACAGACCAATTTGTCATAGTTGAAGGATTTCCTCGCCTTCTTAATATATTCGGGATCATCGAGCGGATGAACCCATATCGAATGTGGTGGACGGCGAATTGCGTCGACATAAAACAGTTTTCCAGACTGGTATGATGTCAGATCTGTTCACACCCTTTTGCCCGGCGTGCTAGATATGGTCAAGAATCAGGCTCACTTTCTCATCCGTCCGCGTCAACCAGCCCGCAGGGAGCTGTCTGTCAGTCTCGGCCCCATACGGCGGGAGGGGCATTGAGGGTGCAACGGAGGCGGTATCCATAGCTGAGGATGGCACAAAACTGAGAGATCTGAAGGATAGACCTGGCTTGAGAGGGTTAACTGCTAGAGGTTCACTTCCTGGGGGCAGAATCCAGGCAGAAGACACGAGAGGATCGCGCTGAGGACGCCCGACGCCATATATAGCTGAAGTAGCCCCAAGAGCACCGCCTTCAAACGAACCTCAATGGAGGCGAGCGCTCCCCGCACGTGCGCAATGGATTTTCGCTCGATAGATAACTTTCCATATAACCCGAGTTCATCCGGGCCAGAATTTCCGAACAACAGTAAACTTGGGGCGAATGGAAAGGAAGCGCTCGAAGAAATCGGGCTCAGATGTTTTGTGACTTTGGTTGAATGAGCCGGGGAAAATGCGACAAGCCTCTTTATTTAGGAGGAAATTCGATCAAAAAATCATCATAGCGCCCAAGCGGAGTATTGAAGAGAACCTAGGTGATAACTTCAGTAGTCAAGTACAGAAAACCACAAGCAGATAGCTGAAAACGTTATCAGGTTGCGAGTAAATACAATTCAGTGAACTAATATTGAAAATACCAGGATAGCTTAGATTCGAGAGAGAGTTAGGGCTCTGGACCTCGAGTAGGAGTCCAGTCAGTGGAGCCTGTTGGGGATTCAGTGTGTTGTGACGACTAACAAGGGAAGATTTGACCACGAGGTGTACTAAAACAATCACCTGTGTGATGGATGTATACCATTTGTCACCGTGAACTGCGGAATAACTGGACCAGTGAAATGCGGGTATACAAAGTGCTGCCAAGGCCTTTGTTTGGTTCATTGTTTGGCTCTCACGTTGCCCCTTCACGCAGCGTTGCTCTGGAACTGGATAGCCTACATAATCTTCTGCATCGATACCTCTAGCGCCCCCGAATATTTTATCTCGTTCTTTTCATGGCCTTTATTGAGAAAGTAATTGACGTCATCGGGCCGGATGAATCAGTGCCTGACTCAACCCTCCGAGAGCTGTTCTCTCCAGTCGGCGAAATGTAAGGTTATTAGACACACCTTTGACGAATGTACTAACTTTTATACCGTTTTGTGCTTAGAACCTCAGTCACAAGGTGGAGCAGCACTGGACAGAAGCACCATGTCTTTCTGCTCTTCAAAACTTCACAGATGGCAAGCAGAGCTCTTAGCGTACCGTTAAAGGGCCCTGGACGTGACTGGAGGATGTCTCGGCTGAACCCTGACCTCAAGGGTCGTGTAATGGACCTTCTTCCAAAGTACCTACAAGTGAGAGAAAAGGCGGAAGATCTTGCTGTACCACCGCCGGGTCGTCCTCCTCCTCTTCCACCTGGCCCAGGCAGCTCTTCAAGTGGAGGGATTCGCGCTTTGAATGACTCTTGGCCTCAATCTCTCCCTCCTAATCCCTCCATGTCTCAAGGTGGTCCTTTGGAAATCCCTTTATGGAGTGGTCATCGTGCTCCTGGCCCCTATGATACGGTTCCATATGGGGAGCCTCCCCCATGGGATTCAAGCTGGGGGCCTCCCCATAGCTCCGGATACGCCTCTAGTGGACCAAGCCCATACCCTTACGACATCTATGGCCACGAAAATCCTCCTGGAGCACCTCTGAGAGACCTTTCGTATCCATTGGACAGTATCGGAGGTCAGACATCGTACTCAAGTGGGCCCCCGTCTATATACCGACCTCCGTCTCCTCCACCTGGACAATATGCGCCATCGTCTGGATACAGACTTCCGTCTCCTCCGCCTGGTCATTATGCTCATACTAGTCCTCATAATGGCTCTTTCCGCTCCCTGCCTCCCAAACCAAGCTCAGAGACCATTGATGCTCGGGATGGCACCATGCGATATCCTCCTCGAGCTTCGATTCCCCCTGAGACTCGAGAGAGAGATCCGCGTGATGCTGATCGCTATCCTGCTCGAAAGAACAGTTCTCCAGGCCCTCCTCGAGCTTCAGCCCGGGGCCAGAAAGCTGCATCAAGGCGTGACTCGCGTCTTGATGACAAATCCAGAGACTGGAATTACCCTCCCAGAGGCGATCGTTCGCGATCGCGTTCTCCAGAAGGCCTGCGATCACCCTCTCGCACATTGCGAGATTCTAGAGCTCTCCCCAACGGCCGTGACCCCCGTACTAACGACTTCCGGCGACCACGGGACATTCCTCGTGCAATGTCTCCGGGTCAACTCTCTTCTGCTAGCATGGAGCCAGGAAATTCTAATACTAAAGCTGGTTCCGATGATCCGCTCCCCACTGACTCTCGGGCTGTTTCGTTAGCTCTAGCTGCCAAAGATGCACCAATCAACGTGTGGATGAATCTCGTCTCTCGTTACCGGCGTGGTGCCGATCTCGACTCTGCTGATCAGGTATTCCTTCAAACCTCTGATCTAATTCATGATGCTAATATTTGTAAAATAGGTCTCGCAAGCAGCCATCGGGTGTAAGTTACACCAAAATAGTTCACTCAATTTACTAAAGTGCTCTATGAAACGTAGACTTCTCAAAAAAGATGCCAAACACCCCAGGAATCGCTAAACCGTTCCTTCTAGTCCTAGCTCACACTCACAACGCACGTGCAAGTCAGCAACCCGCCAATTCTGCCGAGGCCAAGACATGGCAGGAACGAGCTTCCGAGTTCATTCGTCAGGCATCTACTCTGGGCGGATCTGGAGACAAAACTCCAGATTCTGACGCATCTGGAAGTCTTACTTGGCTCCAGAAGCATATGGTCAACGTCACAATTCCCGGGGAAACAAGCTCCGCTGGTCAGGTAACTAACGGGACACTGCAAGCTGGTGAGGCGAGCACCTCACAACCCTCAGCCGAAGCTCTGGCGCGTCTTGCTGATCTCAAAAGTGAGAATCAGCAAGTGTCAACGGAGCTTCGCGCCGAGAAGGCTGCTCGCCAGGCGTTAGAGGAGCGCGTAAAGAGTTTGGAGACATCTTTGAAGGCTACCGAGCTCAAGCTGGCTGCAGCTGAGCTCCAGAACCGGACTCAACCCAATGGAGAAGCAAATGACGGGGAACAGCTGCGTCGTGCAGAGGTCGAGAAGACACGACTACTCTCGATCATCAATGAGGAGCGGCTTTCCAAACGCAGAGCCGAAGATGCGGTTCAGGAAGAGCGCACAGCTCGTCGCAAGCTCGAGGATAAACTTTGGCAGCTTGGTGGCAGTCTTGATGCTGGTGTTTTGTAAACTTATCATATGTGCACCTTCACTCATTCAGTTGAGTTGTCAGCATCCACATTCATAGACGAATCCGTTTTGGAGTTTTCCTGTTGCCGTAATACCATCAAATTAGACCTCATTGCCTTGCCAATTCATCCCCCCGCTCTGTCGTCCAATTGCGTGATATACCCTGAATTATGGGAATTTGCAATGACTCGAGATTCAACGGCGGCCGCGCCTGCATCTCAACTCTCCCGGGAGCTGGCCGACATTGCTCCGGCATTTGTAAGGAACATAACGTTATGGAGCTGCATATGTTCTAAGCGAGAGCTGTGTTGCAGTCCCAGGCACATGGGCATACATTGCGTCATTAAGATCGACGCCGGAGACTGCAAACTGGCTACCTACCACAATGGCCAACTTGAACTCAGAGCGAGTCACAGTCTTGGGTGCGGGAGGTATGTTCAACATTATTTATTCACATCTCACCCATAATCCAGCCTCGTTGTGACTATTTTTAGTTATTGGGCTTACCTGTGCATTGGTTCTTGCTGAGGCGGGGTATGTCGTGGATGTCGTCGCTCGCGATCTTCCCGAAGATTCCAACTCGTCCGGGTTCGCCTCCCCTTGGGCCGGCGCGGACTGGTACTCCTTTGCTCCGGGCCCTGATTCTCCGGAAGCACGATGGGAGACTGTCTCCTTTAAGAAAATATGGGATTTGATTCCTCAGGGGCTTGCAATGGTGCGCACAGATGAACTGATTCCCTCATTCGCGCAACATCGATAGAAGTTCAACCACACATTTATAGAAATTGGAATCGAAAAACTATTTCCTGGATCCCTTGGAAGGTCCACGTTGGATCAAAGATATTGTACCCAATGTGCGTGCCATGAGTCATTTTCATCGTCGACCAGGTGATTTACAGTTGATGCCTAGTACCGAGTCCTCGATGCATCTGAGCTCCCTGTACCCGAGTTGAAAGCTGGAGATGAGCACGACACTTGGTCTATCAACCCTCCTGAATATATCAAGTGGCTGGGAGCGAAGCTCCGTATCCTCGGTGTTCCCATTGTCAGACAAATGATCAAGAGCATCGACGAGCCCTTCCTCACGTCGTTTAGTGGGGCTGCGAAGCCAGCGTCAATTGTCATCAATGCCTCTAGTCTCGGGGCGAAGAGCTTAGTGGGCGTGGAAGATCAGGACCTCTTCCCAATCAGAGGACAGATCGTATTCGTCTGGGCCCCACACTACACCAAAACAATGTCAGAATATTCAGCTCTTCATTGCGCTTTTCATCGCTCAAACTCTCTCATGAGTACAGAAGCACACGACTGAAACCCGATGGGCCTCCTGTTTATGCCATCCCTCGACCGAACGGAGAAGTGGCCCTTGGTGAGAGTATTCTTTCTGTAATATGGAGGCGCCGTTCATAATGCGCCGGATTATTCAAGGCGGCACTTTCTTGCCGAATGACTGGAACCTTGCCGTAGATCCAAAGACAACTGAGGAGATCGTCAAGAACTGCCTCTATGTGGATCCGTCGATCTCGCACGATGGCTCGGGCCCTGAGAATCTCCCTATCACCAACATTACTGTTGGATTGCGGCCTGCTCGAAAGGGAGGCCCTCGAGTCGAGCGCGAAGAAATCACAGTTCCTCTCCAGCCCCGAGCCTTCAAACCTCGTCCATCAGCAGTGCACGCGGGCCTACAACCACGACAGGTTGATGTCATCCACGCATATGGCTTTGGCCCTGCTGGATTCCAGGTAAAAAGCGAATATCGATTATAGCATGCGATGAAGTCACTGATAGTTGGTAATACAGATGAGTTGGGGTGTAGCCGAAGATGTCTTAGGCCTTGTGAAGGAGACGATAGAGCGTCGAAAGCAGGCCTGAGGGGTATCGAATTAAGCCTCATGGTTGGGCTTGACTATATAACATGTACTAGTATATTTGACGAGGTTAAGGTCCTTTCGCGAATAGGTGGGGCTCATCCGCTCCTCGAAGGGACTCTAGCGGCCATTTGGGTCGGAGGTCAATGTTGTATGAATCAGTGTCTCCTTTCAAGAAGCGGTCCATGCTGGCCCAAGCAATCATGACTGCGTTATCTGGCTCGCAATATATCAGTTGGATCAGCGTAATGCCGCGTCAATTGTCATACCTGTGCAGAGTGAAATGGGAGGATATTCAACTCGGATAGAGTTTTTGGATAAGAACGCTTCCAGCCTGGAATACAATTGCATATGAGGTGGAGGCGACAAAGAGCGGTGGGATACGACCAACCTGTTGCGAAGGAACTTATTGCTGGCCACACCACCGCTTGCCACCAGAGTCGAGACTTGCACGCCATGCTGCTGGCACATACGAAGCGCCAACGCAATCTTTTTCTCGAGCTGCAGCACTGCGGCCTCCTGGAACGCATATGCTATCGCGGCCTTGGCTCCCGGGTCTGTCTCAATTGAGCCTGCGCTCGCGATGTGACGTTGCACGGCCGAAACTAGCCCGCCATATGAGAATGACAGCATCCCTGGAGTAGGAGTAGGGAAAGTGGGTCTAGATTGTATTGAGTGTTGGTCATACGTGCTGGCTACCAGCTCAAGCATAGGGCCAGCGCCAATCGGAGCGGAATTCTCATCCACGCTCCACGAGAGGTTTAGTTCTCGAGAGATCTTGTCGAACGCTTGACTGTGGATAGTCAGTATTCATATGGTATAAGAGATAGTATTACTCGTACCCAATGCTGATGTCCCCAGTCGTGGCGAGCATGTGGAAAGATGTAGGGGAGAGGGCGAGCAATAGCATCGTATGCCCCCCACTCACAAGTAGTGTGAGGAACGGGAACTGAGGTGGTTCTTTCGCAGTGAGCATGGCAGTAAGGGCATGAGCTTGCTAAGATAGAAGGGCTGCCATTAAGTCCTAGTCAGACTGATACGGCAAGAAAAGAGAGCTCACCATGTGATGCACGCCAACGAGGGGTTTCCTTAAGACAGAGGCGATGTTCTTGGCGGCATCTGCTCCTACAGCTAGACAGCTTCTCATTCCTGGTCCTCGAGTGAATGCAATCCCATCAATGTCATCCATCTCGAGCGAAGCCTCATCCAGAGCTCGCCTAACAGCGGTGGGCTATGTATTTATCAACGAATGATAAGCTGGAAAGGAATTGATAAATGAGGTTCAACACACACTCACCATATTTTTCTGATGACTCTTCACTGCTACAAGAGGATGAATGCCACCCCACTCTTCCTGCCTAGAGAATGTGAAGGTGAGACGACTGAAGCTAATGCTAGAGTACGAGAACGCGTCTCACTCATTATGCTGCCCTATCACGACATTCGATAGTATACGTTTATCAGAGGTGACTACAGCTGCACAAGTGTCGTCAGCAGAGCTCTCAAAAGCCAGAACCGTGAAGTGCCGCCGTTGAGGAAGCAGATTTCTGGAAGAATTAAGGCTAATGAGGCGTGCCGCCTTCAGATACATGCGGCAGGATCTCGCATTTTGCATGAGCTTTCTTATGAGCGGAGAGAGAGAAAAAGTCGAGGAGTCGACGCGTTTGCGGCGTTCAATGGGTGGCACAAGTCAACATCAGTCAACTTCGCCGCTCACGACTTCCTCCAATCGTTTCCATTCATTCGATCACACTGGACACCCACATCAATTGATCAAAAAAGCGTTCGTGCTGATACTATTATGCAGTTTACTCGCAATGCTAGTGTCCGTGGTTTGGCAGGTATGGGCAAATTAGATACAATGTGTCCCGTCAAACGAAAACTGCAGGCCCACAAAAAAGTGATACTACTAGACTTCGACCATGGAAATTAAGCGAGGAAGAGGAGTCTCCAATAGAAAAAAGAAAATTGGAGACCACAATAATGGGTGCAAAGAAGAAACGTTAGTATTGGTGGTGGTCGAGGTTACGAATAAAAGATGTGAGGATATATCGTGTAACGTGGAAATCTGGAGGGAGCGAGGGTGAGGTAGTGGAGGGTCAGGCGGAGTCGGAAGGAAGGAAGGATGCAGATGGCGTCTAGCGGGGGAGGGAGATATATGGGAGGAGAGAATATCGTTCAAAAAAAGACTGTCCATCGCGAACCCAAAGGGAGGGAAACAAATGAGGGATAATTGATTGTAAAAGTAGACAATGCAGGGACGGAGAGAGGGAGGATGGAATGGCGAGAGCTTCGAAAGCGGGCAGGCGAGAGAAGGCGAGGCGGAGAGGGAAAGGATATGTCGCTGAGAAAAGGCTCATATCTTGTTCCCTCTTGATGGCCCGCCCTTCCCGCCTCCTCCCAACGGCCCCATCGGGCCCCAATCCTGTTGGCCCCCACCCCCATTACTCCGCTTTCGAACGTGCCCACGGCCATCATCCGTAGCGGTACTCACACCATACGGAGTATGCATGAGCGGTGGCGGCATAGCAAAGTTGCTTCCGCCCCCACCACCAGGTGGAGGCCGTTCGCGCATTCGAGGGGTCATAGGTTCTCGTCCAGGAGGAGTATTGGGTGAGAGGGGGCCGAACGCGTCGAACTGCTGTTGCTGTCGACCTCTGCCGCCACCGCCACCACCATCGGCAAGCTGATACCGACCAACAGGGACAGGAGATCCACCGCCATCGTGCGGTTCGAAGCCTTGGTCGAGCATGGCTTCAAGCTCATCTATCCCCACCGTATGCGCGTTCTGCAGGATCTCGTCCTGCGGACGTAACAGCGTGGCAGGAGGAGGCGGGAACGAAGGGTTATTCTCATTATACCCACCGATCTGCGCGCCCCATTTGTCCTCGTCCACACTAGAAACAACTGATGCCGTTTCACTGCCCATGCCATCGAAGAACTGGCTCTGTGTCGGATCATGATCGGCGCGCAAGAAGCCTTCGCCCTCGTGGTAACCGCCGGGGAAGTGTCGGGCAAGCTCGTTGCGTCGCTTCTCCTCGCGGCGAAGCTTTTTCAGCCGAGATCGCTCCCAATCCTCCCATCGTCTCAAGGGAATGTGTGATAAAGCATTGGTTGTCGCGTCACCACCGTGGCCGAGATCTTTCCCTTCACCTTCGACTTTACTGTGAAACAAAAAGAAGAAAACGATGAGTTACACAAGGCGAGGAGCAACATGATGAAATAACATACCGGGTCTCTCCCCATGAGAAATCATCGAAATGCCAGAAAGAATACACTGGGAGGACAAAATTCCAAATGGGCAGTGCGAGGAGATAGACAAACATCCATGCGATGTATACCACCTTGCGAGTGGTGACAAGGATAAGAATACCGGGTAGACCGAGGACAGCAATGAGGAGGAGCAGAGGGATAGCCTTCTCAAAGTTATCAGGAGGGGTGAGAGCCATGTTGACGATCAGCGAGTAGGTGAGGACAATGGCGACAGGGAGCACGACTGTGCCAAGTAGATCCATACCGACGACGAACTGCATACTGAAGCAGAACGTACCGCAGAGATTGCGTACCTGGACCAGCTCCATGAGGTTGTGGATAGTGGAGTTGATCCATCGACGACGCTGAGAAAGCAAGACAGAGAACGTATCGGGAGCAACAGTTCTACACCGCGCTTGAGGGATGAACATCATCTTTCGATTAGGGAACGTGCGGAGGAGGATAGTGGTGAGGAAACGATCTTCTCCGAGAAGGAGCAGGTTCTTCTGATGGAGAGTGTGGACTTCACTCTGACTGTACTCGCGAACGATGTCGGGGTGCACGATGAGCGGTACCCAATCTTCGTCACCTGTCTTCCGCCCCTTCAAACGGTACATGGAGAAACAACCTGGTAAACAGGTCACACCACCAAACACGGACTCGAAGGCTTTGGCCAAGTGATGGGAGATGAAGTACTCGTAGACCTGAATCGCAGTGACCCATGACTGGCGTTTGTTCGCTATTCGCGTCTCGCCACAGACGCCCATGATCAGGCTATCATGGTGCAATGAATTGACGAGATGCGTTAGCGAGTCAGGCATCACTTTCGTGTCGGCGTCCACCTAATGCACGGAGAAATCGAAAGAGAAAATCAATCAGTAAAAAAAAACTCTTGGCGAGAAGCAGCACAATCAGCTCACCATGAGACAAGCCTCGAAATAGTCCGGTGTAACGCCCATCAGGGACTGTATCTTGCGGAATAGGTCGAAATCCAGCGGGGTCATGCGGTCGTTGTAAGTCACCCGGGAGAAGAAGTTCATCAGGATAAGTTGTCCATCGCGCTTGCCACGATTCCCAGGCTTCTTGTCCTTGAGCGCCTCGGCGTCGGTACCACACTTGACGATGATGACCGTTGGGGTTCTGCGGCCCGTCTTGCCTGTAGTGAGGGGGGAAGAGAGAGCACAGCATGTGCGGTGAGTACGTATGTCCGACCAAGAGTATGGAAACAGGTGCGCATCAGGCACGCGCTGATTCAGTTGACTCAAAATCAAGGAAAAGTCCACATACAGTAGTGACCGGCGTATACCATCGCGCGGTTCTCTTTCTTCGCACCCGATCCAATAGCGATATAGCTCATGGGTTGCGGGGTCCCGAAACGAGGATCTGCCTCGAGTAGGTTAACGCAGATGTCTGGTGTACTCATCTTTTCGCCCGCGCCGGTAACCATGCCATCAGCAACGATGAACAAGAGCTTTCGCTCGTCCGAATACGTCGTATTCGATATCGAGTCGAGCGTCGTGCGGAGCGATTCCTCGCCTTCGGAATAGCAAGTGACGAGGCAGACCGTGAAGAGCTCGGCGCCGATTTGGGCCATGGAGATCATTGGCTGGGCGAGTTGATTTGATGAGCCATTGGAGACGAGGGTGGTGCTGGATTGCGAGGGGCTAATTTTGGATAATTTTCCCTTGGGGCCACCCTTTCCTGCGGCACCTTTGTTCGCCCAGGGTGCTGTATTGTTCGGATTGTTTACATGAGTGTTCGCGCCCTCTGGCAACACTGATGGGCTGACGACTGATCGGCTAAGGTTCTTTGGCGTTTGAATCAGCCGCGGGGAGATGAACCAGTAGAAGATAACGGCCATGATCCATCGAACCATGACGAGACCCAGGATGACGATGAGGCCTGCATACAAAATCAAATTGGAAATGAAGCATCCAGGGGTGACCTTGTCAATGCTGCCCACGCCATATCGTTCGCGCAGGCATCCGACCGCA
Organism: Clavulina sp. PMI_390; assembly: GCA_015039315.1. Taxonomy (NCBI): domain Eukaryota; kingdom Fungi; phylum Basidiomycota; class Agaricomycetes; order Cantharellales; family Hydnaceae; genus Clavulina; species Clavulina sp. PMI_390. The sequence goes on from WIDE01000007.1 coordinate 328,273, forward strand.
GAACGGAGCTGCGGTTGAGTGAAGAAAAGACGCGACGCGTCCTTGCCGGATTTGGTTTGAGTGCCCGTCAGGAGATTTCGAATAGCCTGGTCGACAGGATCATTCGATACGGCCGTAGGGTGGGCGGTCATGTAGGGGGTCATGTCGAGAACGAGACCATCAATGACGAATTGGTTGGACCTGTTCGCCACTTGGAACCAGTCGTAGCCGATTTTCAGTGAGGTATTAAGGAGGTGGGCAGAGCTGAATGTGGCGGCGGAAATGGGGCCCAAGGGACAGGATGAATTGCCGTTGGGACAAGGGGAATCGGTAGCAGCCTTGAAGGAAAGGCCATTGCATGAGGGGAAGTCTGCAGAGGTACGGGTGAAGTAGTTTGTAATGTCAGTGCCAGACTCTTGGCCGGCGATGGCATAAAAGTCGACTCCGTTAATCGGTGTGGACTGGGTGATGTTGACGGCCGAGCCTTTAACGCCTACGAATCCTGGTTCTGAACCCAGCTGGACGAAATTTGCAGTGTTTTGCTGGGAGCTGTCCGGACAGAGAACTCTGTCAAGCCCGACGGTCAGAAAACCAACGCCGCCACCGAGCACTAATGCTATAAAGCACAGGGCGACTTTTTCTCGCCATGCTTGTCGGACCCCAGACGTCTTCATGCCTGCTGCCGATAATATTGCAGGCGGAGCCCAAAAGGTGATGACATAGCTGAAGAAAGTCCAGCCATCGAAGAACGATTCTGGAGGTGCCTGGGTCTGGCCAGGGGCGAGCGGAGCGGGAGGGTTGATGAGCGGAGCAGCGGGGACGCTGCGTTCTGGGCGAGTGAGTGTTTTGCCCCGACGAAGACTGGCGTCGTTCGTCCTCGTCGGGGCTCTATTCGGTGGTGCGCGCGTGGTTGGCAACGGGACTGACGAATCTGCAAATTCTGGTCGTGTATACACGGGGTGAGCGCCTGGCATCACTATGTGCTACACTACACGGGACTACAGGCGCCAGGAGGAGGGGTTGGTGGGGTAATAGGGACCGGGGCCAGTGCAGGCTGCCTTTGCTTTCGTTGTCGTTCGTGTCAGCAGCACGCAAAGAAATTATGCGGAAATTTGGGGAAAGGAGCGAGCCAGGGAACGTGACGGTAGAAGCGCCGTGAAGAGCCGGGGCCAAGGCGACGGCCAGCGAGAGAGAGAGAGGAGGAGGTCGGACGGGGCGTGAATACCAAGTCGAAAAGGGAGCGTCTCACACAGCGTCGACCGGAGAAGTGTGTTGTGGGTTGTTTGGCTCTCGTTCACAATTGAGAAAATTAGAAAATGAATTTCGCGCTTGACCAATCTGACTAAGCGCCTGCCTTCCCAATTAGGCAATTCGCCCCACTTGGCTCTTTCCCTAGTAACACGTTTGGGCCGTCGGTGTCACAGCTTTTCGAGGGCCCAAAGTGTTAAAACGTTTCCCCGCAACCACGGAAAGGTCCTCATCGCCTGTTGCCTGTTCCTACTTCTCGCCTCGATGTCGTCGACGTTGCTCATCCACTCCGGAGCCGCCGTCGATCTTACAAGAGGCCCAGCGTTTGCAGTTGCTAGTACTACTACACCAGACTACACTCCCCAGCAACAGCAACAGCTCCTGGCGCAGGCTGACATCGAAAGTGGCCGGGTAATTGCTGTCCAACCAGCACAGGAGGATGTTCTTCTAGCCCCTGTGGTGAATAATCCACTTCTGGACCTTCTCTTCTTTATTCAAGCTGACTAGTTGTGTGCAACTCCACACTCAGCTTGCCCCCTTGGCCAGCCATCACCAACTTTCCGACTACAACGTCTACAAATTTGGCAAAAATGGTAACTATGCTCCCCCCTTTACTCTGTCGCTGTCTCCATCACTCACCACGATAAATTTTATTATGGTGTTTCCCCAGGAGCCAGTGTGCTCTACTGTCCCTTAAGCATTGCCTTGCCTACGCATGTGGAACTTCTCCGCGGAATGCAGGCAACCTTCCTGGAGAGCAGCGGATCTGGCCCTTTCCATAAAGCAACCCTTTCCCCCTCTCCTGACGAAGACAAGACCTCGCCATCCGACCCGCACACTCCCCGTTCAGCTCCAAAAGATGACGTCCCTGCAATCCAAAAGCTCCAACTCTTTGATGCCATCACCCCCACTAGTGCTCTCGAACCATCTAGTATCGCAACCTCTGAATCTGGCATAGAACGTGGTCGAGTCCAGAGGATTTCCGTCACTTCCCTCGCAGGAAAAGGGCGAATCTTGCCTCTTGTGAATCCCCCACTATCTCGCTCTCTGTCTAACGATCTTGATAATGCCTTATCGTCCTCGTTAAACACCCCGGCCCATCCCGCATCGCCTCCTCCTAAACCTGCTACTCCAGTCGTCGTTAATAATATTGTTGCACCGCTAGTATCCATACCCACCACAGCCAAGACTTCCGAGACTCATCCCATCAAGTACGTGCTTAATCCTCCACGTCACAACCTGACCCTTTCTAACCGGGATCTTCTTCGTAGTGTCGCTTTTATGATACCCCCAGAGCACGTCGCATACATCTCTTCCAATCTTGCACCCCATTCCAAGCTATCAGCCGGTCGATTTACGACGATATATTTCACAACATCTGGTCTCTCTTTACCTGATCTCATCAAATCGCATGTTAATGCCCCAGTGTCAACGCTAGCCCCATTGTCTCTTATTCAATTCCCTCCCCCGAGCACGGTGCCCAGCACCGACGCTATTCCTCCCACCTCTCAGAATCATCCTCCGTCCCCACCTACGCTTCCACCAGCGGTTTACCAAGGAGCCTCCAATGAGCAAGTGCCCCGTGAGCTGGCTGCACCCTTTGTGCTGTCCAGCTCAAGCGGACAGCAGCAGCAACAACAACTCGCCGTCCCCAATATCACCACGCGCCCGCGGTCTGCGCCGCCCGCTACGGAATCACTACAGAAGGAGCAGCCGCCTTCGTCCTCCTTTAGCTCGGCCGTAGCATCGCATCCCTTGAGCGTCGCTGCCCCTCCCAGCTCTCTGCAGCTTGCTCGTCAATCGATCGTCTCTCCCTCGCCCTTGTTCTCGCTCGGACCATCGCCGTTAGCGAAATCGTCATCAGCATCGCCACCCCCGCCTCTGAACGGCTCGATGGCAAACAACTTTGTTTCGAGAGTCGAACTGGTAAAACCTATTACCCTCGGAAACATGATTCTCTCCTCGTGTCCAGGGAAGAAGGTTCGCCTGACAGGTAAGCACCTTTATTTTATCATTCCAATCCCATTTCCACTAAACTAAATCAAACTAAATCACGCTTCTGTTCTTTGCTCCTTCTAGTTTCAGCAGTCAAGAACCCCGGCTCTCGCTCCGCTATCAACCGTGACCTCACCACAGACCTCAAACGCATCGCCTCGCTCGGCGTCAAGCTCATCATCAACTGTCTCTCGGACGAAGAGCTCGCGTTCCTCGGATCACCGTGGCCCACGTACGTAGCTACGGCGAACAAGCTAGGCTTGGACGTCCTGCGCGTCCCGATGCCCGAGGGCCTCGCGCCGCTGAGCGTGGTGGAGCTGGATTGGAACTTGGAGAGTGTGGTGAAGGAGTATACGGCCAAAGGCGTGAATGTGCTGGCGCACTGCAGGGGTGGAGTCGGACGCGTGCGTCTTCCTTTTTACCTTACCATGCTTTCTGTTATTGATTATCTTGACTTTCGCCGGTGTAGGCTGGACTGATTGCGTGTTGCTGGATGATCAAGCTGGGTGTTTGTGGCTCGCTTCCCCCCGCTCCGAAACCAGAGCCTGGCACTGTCCGCCGTGACACACTCGATTTCGTGCAAGCTGTAATTAGGGCTGTACGGATGCGACGGAGTCTGAAGGCTATCGAGACGTACGAGCAAGTCAAGTAAGTGTCATCACTCTATGAGCGTTGTCCGAGCTAAATGCTAACGGCGCTATTCTAGATTCCTTGTCGACTACGTCGAGCACCTTCGATCGACTCCCTATACATCCAGCTCTAGTTCCTCGACCATCCCGACTTCTCCACCAAAAGCGCATCGTCCAATCAGCGCGACTCGTTAAATGGAAGATCGCTCGCACACGCCTCTCGCGATCTTCCCCACCTTTTATTTCCCATCGCCTCAGAGTCCCTCTCTCATAGATAACTACACATCATCCTCTTGCCTACCCCGCAAGGGCTAAATTTCATGATCAACCCTCCTATGGACCGGTTCATTCCCATTGGACACGATATCCGCATTGACACGCCACTCTAAACCATAAATTGACTGTAGTCATTCGCATCGAGACTTGATCTTCACTTACATTCTCCTCATCTCTTCGCTTCTTCATCTTCATTGTTCTATATAGCTTAGTAGCACCTCTTTTATTCCTTTCGCCATCATACCATAAACTTTACACTCTCCAATCCTCATACACCTACATACATATGCCCCATTCCTTCTCGCCCTCTATCATCCGTTGTATTGTAATTAGCAGGCCGGGTTTCCTATCTTGTTTGCTATGTCATTCAATGTTGTCTACTTACAGCCTAGTCAGTTGCTGGGTCCGTTGGTTGGTGGTGAGGCTGGTGAAATCGCGTCACGTGAAACAACCTTGAGTCTTCAAGTACGCCCCCCATCGATTGATCAACATCTCGTTGACCATGTTTCTTTAAGCTGGATTCACTTGTTGTAGAATTCACTCTCGAAAGTAAGATGTGATGATATGCGCAAAATTGTAGCAGATCGCTAGGTCCACCTTAAGACAGTAAAGATGCGCGGCTGGTGTCACTCAAGCTGTGGGATGAGTTAAGTTCTGTGTGAGGATGAGCAGCTCCCTATCTCCGTCTCTTTTCTCCTTCGTCCTGTAATCCAGCTTTATTGCTATAATATGCTCCTCCGGATTTCAATGATTGGGTCAGTCTTGGCTAGCCTGCCACTACTCGCTAACGGCCTCTCGATACCTCTTGCGCGAACCTCTTCGGTTCCATTCCTCTCTCCAGCTTCGAATGGAGGTTCCCAGCTGGACTCTTCCGCAGGTTTGGGAGAACCTCTCAATGTCATACCCTCATCGCCGCCCCCGTAATTGCCCACGTGTCCACTTACTTCCTATCCATCAACAGATCATTGTATCCGCACTCTCTTCACCAGATGTTCTTACAGATGATGGCTTCTTGAACTGGGCAAAGTAAGGGATGCTCTTCGAACCAGGGAGTCGCAGGAGTCACGACTTTAGTCGCTTGTTTCACAGGTCGATTCACTTCAGTACTGAGTGCATGGGTTTCCACATTGGCAATCCCCAAACCGCCAATCTTGGCGATGGTTTAGGATCACAAAACCAGATTGCGGTGATCCGAGAGGATTTCAATAACGTCGGACTAGGTACCTGCCTAGAAAGTCTCGCAGGTACGTCCAATCATTCACCTAGTCCCGACTACCAGTGGAACGGGCAAGATGAATCGGTTTATCCATGGTCATACTTGCCAGGTGGCAACCACTTTCGATATTGGAGACAAGGTGGAACCGGGGCCCTTTTCCTTGCGGCTTCTGTTGAGGACAATGCTTTCTTGCATCATGATATTGCCCCAATGGATATGATGACGGTATAGACGCCCATGGTTCACTGTGATCTCAAATGAATTAAGCGATCTTCTGTCTAGGACGCGATCGAATCGTGAGGGCGGCGAATGGGACCACGTCATTCCATGGAACGACATATGCGACTGCGGTAGAATTTCTCGATAATTTGCTTCCCGTCGGTTCGAATGGCGCGTCTTTTGCCAGGAAAATGCTCGGTCATTCTTTACTGATGAGCTGTATGTTTATGATAGGTATTAACCATGGTATTAGCGTCGATGGTCGAGTGGCATTATTGACGATATCGAAGGTCAAAGGCGGGTGATTGATCGAGAGAACCCATCTTCCCTCTTCGTCTTCGGAGACAATGCAGTCGGGTATACATAGTAATTGGCACCAAAAATGACTGGAACGAGATTGATGTACATATACACGAGTGAACACATACTATACTAGATACTACCACTCGCCAACTGGCGCCAGACCACCGTCATGCTTCCAGCCCAATAGCTTCCACGCCTTGGAGCAATTGTAAAAGCCCGCATCCGCCGAAAGTTTTTTCCTCATCTCCACACCGGGGAAATATTTCTCCACAAGCTCATTTGACGTGCTCTCAGGGCAACAATGCGTCGGGCCCACGATAAAGAAAACTTCGTGGCCCTTGACTGGTGGGAGCGGCATGCACCGTTCGCACACGGGGCACGGGGCGCCAGGATTATCCTCGCCCATCTCGAGGGCGAGGAGCACGGCCCGCGCGGCCGCTTCATCGCTCGTCCAGCCCCACAGATCCTTCGCGTGGTGCAACTTGTCCGCGGGAAGCACTGGTCGACGCGACGGTGGGTTCACGTAGTGGAAGCGAAGGGTGGCGATAGACATGTCTGGGTGGGCACGGGCGATAGCATCAGCTTGGATCTCAGCCACGAGCTTGGAGATGGAGTAGGTTTCTTCAGGGTGAGGAGGATGTTCTTCATCGATTGGGAAGTACTTGTAAGGCGGGAGAGCTGGGCTCCATGCGCCTCCGATAGCGTTGATACTATTAACACGTCGATGAATCTTATTTGGTCAGTTATCAGTGCAAGAGACGAAACGTGGAGCACGTTTCACGCCACAGAGTGTCCTCACCTTCCGGCAAGAACTACCCTTTTGATTCCTGCATCCGCGGCGGCAAAGAGAGCATTATAGGACAGCGCGACATTCCTAAAAGGTGGAAAAAGGTTTTAGCGTTATCTTGTTCGAAACAATTTTGGAGGAATGGCGCTCACGTATTATGGGTCACCTGAGGGCTCGCGATCCCCGGTCGAGCAATAGCAGCGAGATGAATAAGACCATCAGCACCACTCAGTGGTTCTGTCCACGCCTGTGGAAAATCCGTGGATCAAAGCATTTGTGCACGCAGATCAAATTCCACAGTATTGTGGGCAGTGTTGGAGTGTTCAGGTTATCATGCGCGCGAGTGGAGGAGCTTGGCAATGAGCAACCGAGCACTTCACATGGAAATAGAATGCACACCATACCTCCGGGTCCTTCAAGTCTGCTGTCACATATTTGATCCGTGAGTCCTCCAAGAGGGCTAGCGGTGGCTCAGCATCGATGAGCACTAGAGAGTGGTTCGTGTTCTTTAGGGCATAGTCGACCACGGCAGTTCCAATGACTCCAGAGCTGCCACTTATGACGATACGACCCATAACTTAGTTTATGGGCCGCGTGAGCTTGGTTGGTTGGTGGAAGGGGGAAGGAGAGGGGCAGAGGAAGTGACTCTGGAGGCTCAGACTCGTAAACCGATGTACTAAGAGTGTGTCGCCAAAGAAGCCCAAAACCGAGTAACACACAGGAATAGCGCGCCTGCGGCGTAGCTTTGATGAATATCGATCCTTCTTCAGGTGATTGATGAAGTGGACGCGGAGATAGCGACGATGAGGATATTGTCCTAGGGAGTGCGGGCTCGCCGTTCAGAGGGTGTTATAAAGCCACCTGGAAACTTAAAAGATACCGGCGAGCCACGGACGTGGACAGCATAACCTTTAAATATGGCCGAAATTTTGATAAGAGAACCGTGATTGTGTGCAGTAGCATTGATGTTGAGTCGAGGTGTCCCTGGCCGAGTGAACCTCTCGGTGAAATATCGGTTGCGACTCATGCTTGTGCCTCTGGCGATTGCCAGCGAGAAGGTTCGCAAAAGGTGCAATACGCCGCTCTACCACTGATCGACAAAGGAAGACACGGCGTTGCCGCTCGAGAGGAGAAAGCTCGCTAAATCCTCGTGAACTTCAAGGCGACTCACCCTTGATCAAATTGAGCGAGAAACGATAGACGGGGTGACTGTATTGAAACGACTAAGTACATCTGACTCCCGCGCACTTGACGCCGAGAATGCGGGGCTGTGTACAGGGGGCAATATCAAGTGTGGGTAGAGGGATAATTCAGAAAGGAAACGTGGGCAGCAATGTGCTGCAATGACCGCAAAGCGAGTAGGAGAAATATGCATAAGAAGCTGGTCAAAGACAAATGAGACGTGGAGGCAAGATAATCACGGATAAAAGTTTATAACGTTTTATCGGGGTGTTGCGAAGCCAAAAACCGTGCGCTTCTGAATCACAAGCTCAAGATCCACCGCCCTCGCACGTTTCTCCGAAATTTTCTCTTCTAATGGGCGCAGTGCGAGCTTGGCCTCGCGCAAATCATTTTCCAAGATGCGCTTAGCCTCCCGCTGGGCAGTCAGCTGGCTCGACGCTTGTTCAGGTTGCCCGCGGAATTACGACAGCGATAGTGGTTGGGATAGGCGGATCGTTGTACGGTCAATACCATATTTAAGTGGTGTGTTCAAGAATTTGCTGAGCTAAAAGCGGAAGAGTAGGTGGCTGTGAGCTCTAAAGAGAGCAAAAAAGGGGGGAATACATGATGCGGAGGTCAGGATCAACTGAGGGGTGACAACCGGGCGCCGAGAGATGTTGGATGAGCAATTGAGGTCATTTTACTTGAAGCCATGACTACTTGAGAATCTAAACGATCGATTGCACCCGAAGCAGGGCGGCAAAGATGAGATCTCAGTTCCTGTGTGCAAAAAAAAAGTATACAGACCTCGATTGCCTTGTTTATTCCTGAGAAAGTGGTCTATATCGCGAAAGCGACGTATATAGTTTGCGGCATGCTTTATATAATCGATTTGTTGTTCGCCTTTCTTCTGTATTGAAATCTCATAATAAACCCGAGCGAGAAAAAGCAGGATGGGTCCAAAAGAAAATTGTCCTGCATTCTCATGCCCCCAGACTGCGTCCAGCAAATTGACGTCAGCACGTGGTGCGCAAGTGGTGAAATAGAAGGGCCACGTACATAACAAGCCCTCTTCAGCAATCTTCTTCGCAGCGCTGAGATCTCCAACTTCCCTGTATTTAGCTGCAACCATGTAGAAGATTCGAAGAGAACACGTCGTCGTCTTCAAAGCACTAATAACCCCATCTACACGACCAGGAAGGAATGCAAGAGACAAGCCCTCAGGAAGTTCCAGCATTTCCTCGGAACTAGTGGAGCAATTCATCCCGGTTTCGGAATGAGTAGCTAATTGCTGAGTTGGGTAATTAGTGGAGAGTGAAATGCGAGCTGGCGAAGGAAGTGTATTAGATTTTGTGGAAGCTGTAAAATCTCCAGCCGGCATCTCAGCGTTGTAAGGAGTAGGGATGAACATAGGAGGGTTTTCGGATGCAGCATGGTCCTCCAATGGGGTAAGGCGGCCTTCTACGAAGCGTAGCGGCTTCAGCAGCTCCACTTGCGGACAATTACCGTCTGAGGAAAGCCCATCGGACGTCGAATACGTTTGGGGTGAGTTAGAGTGAGAGTTTTGCGGCTGATTTCCCGTAGCTTCATATGAAAGAAGTTCCGTCGAACGACGAGGAGAATCAAGAGAGTCATGAATACTGACAGCTTCATAGGTGATTGTGTTCTGTTTGGATATTACGGGTAGCATGGCCCGCAAGTCGGCATCAGTGGAATAGGATTGGTGAGACTGCCTATAATGGCGTCCTTCGACCGGGTATGGTTGCGAAGGATAGGGGTGGTCCATAGCGTAGTCATATACATCTCGCATAGTGTCTGTCACTGGTACCTGGTTGAGCGGGCTTGGCGGACCGGCTGCAGGCGTGTAGCGATAATGGCTAGCTCCCCTCTGGTCGAAATAATCACAATAATGTCGGCGATGACGCACGTCGTCACGGCGATCGTAATAGTCCATCTTTTGAACAAAGTCTGGATCGTGGTTAAATGTAACATCTCCCAGGGCCGGATAAACGCGATAGTCAAGGTACGCGCGGCTAGAGAGTGAAGAGTCGGCATAAAATGGGGCGCTCAACGAATCTCTAAGGGATCGACAATCTTGGAATCCATCGTAATCGCCAGTTTCGTGCGAGCCAGGTCGACGCTCACGAGAATGGAAGCTGTCGCAGTGATGTCGATTACTGCCACTGGAAAACTCATCAAAGACATGACCAACAGCGGCAGGAGGATTTTTATCAGGCCCAAATGCATAATAGTCACGATAATGCACGGGGTTGCGGGGTGGAGAAGCTGATCGACTGCTATAACTGCGACGAGACCTTGCGCGAGAGCTTAAAGAGGTTCGCTTCATGGTTCGAAAACGCTTATGACCATATGTCTCCTCCTGCGGGGGCAGTGGCTGGTGCGATGCAAGGTTTTTATAGGTCATCCTGGAAGGTGGATCGGGAACGTTTGTTTGGTAATGTTGTTGGCTTGCTCTGCTTGCATTCATTTATGACGGTGGCCGCACTCAGGACATTGTAGTAGTATGTGTGCAAAGGTTGATAAAACTATGAATTTCGTATCTGGTTCTACTGTGGTCCTGGGCCATCGGGACGAGTCATCGATCGCCCAGCGCGCAAAATTTCGTCCGTGGAGAGGAGATTAACCGCGATCACAGAGCTGAGACGATAAATGCACTGTTAGGCTCCGAAAGGATTAAGAAATGTGATTGCGTACCAAGAATGAAGCATCTGGCGTTTGACCCGATAGTTATCCCACACACCCTCAGTTGTTGGGTCAAATGGTTCACCAGATTGCAGGTCTATCCCGACAGTGTTGCCTTCCGATTCCTCATCCTTAATTGAGAGCACTATTAGACTTGGATACACCCTAGAAGAAGCTTGTGTCTCACCTGCAATGCGACGATCGCATCTTGCACGTCGAACCCTCCGTTTGCTGCTAGGGTTTTAGGAATGATCAGTAGGGCGTCAGCGTAAGCTTGTACACCGAGCTTTGCGCGCCCCTTCGCTTCCTTCTTGACGGGCCCGGATAAGTGATTGGCACAGGCAACCTCAAAGGCACCTGCTCCTGGGATCAGGCTCTCGTCCTCGATCGCATTTTTGACGCTTCGGAGGCCATCACGAAGGGCTTCGTTGATTTGGGTGATCGTGTGCTGATTGGGGCCTGTGTAAAGTGATTAAGTACAGCACAATTTTTTTCTGATATTTTCAGTTGAAACATATACCTTTGATGAGCAGGGTGACACTGGATGGATCCTTGACATCCTCGACGAAGGTATACTTCTCTTCGCCAAGAGTATGCTCGTACACAAGTCCTGCCCACCCAAGGACATCAGGAGTCAGATCGTCAACAGAGTTCTGGGCCTGGCCACCACAGATGAGCTGTAACCGCTCCATGTTCCTCCGCTTTGCACGTCTCAGAGCAAAAATGCCATTCTTGACAAGCACGTCGAGGGATAGCGGGTCGATACCCTTCTGGTTGATGACGACGAAGCTTTTTGGTTTCCCAGAAGCCTTCCCAGTGGAATCAAGTGCTTGATCGCAAACAAGATTTTTGAGCTCCACGATCTTCTTGAGCTTGGCATCGACGAACTTGCGTTCTGATTCGACCAATTTTTCTCGCTGCTCCGCTGATGAGTAGAAGAAGCTCGAATTGACCTCACTGTGTAGGTATTCTCAGATCAATGGAACAGCACCTATTGATGGAACTAATACTCACGTCTTCTCATACTCCAGCGACACGTTCAATGTGAGGATGAACGCGTTTTCGAGCCGTTTTGCCATGTCGGGATGTCGTGCACCATGATCTAGCACCAGCCCTCGAACAAGTTGTGTATCAAGATCGGTTCTGTGTTGCATCTTCATGATTTCTACCATATGCAGATCGATAGGTTCACGAATAGCAGCTACCCCTTTAGCATCTGGGGGAGGAGCGCGGGGGCGGATGGTGAGGACAGCATCGACGACATCAGCAGCTAATTGCTTGGCGAGACGGGGTTGGAGCTTTGTGGCGAGGGATGTGTGAGCGACGTTGATGAGGGTGGCGCGATCAAGGGTTTTTTGGACACGGTAGTTGTCGAGGAACTATGAAGCAAGTGTTGAAGGAAGGAACAGCCACACGATAGTTCAGGGGAAACGTACCTTCAAAGCTTCCTTTTTAGCAATGTCAAATCCTTCTGCTACCACAGTTGGATGGACTCCCTCGGATATATACCGGTCAGCTTGCTTTAACAGCTCGCCTACCAGCAAGACAACCGACGTCGTTCCATCACCAACTTGGTCATCCTGAGCCACGGCTGTTCGCGCAATCATAGCAGCAGTAGGATTCTGAGAGCTCCAGTTAATAATAAACACTGTTGCGATTCGATGCGTGGTCGTACTTGGATTTGCATTTCAGACAGTAATACTTTGCCGTCCTACGATCGAGGTTATTCGCGATCGGCAATCGACATGTGAAGAAAACATACTTTTGTTAATTTGATCTGACCAGCCCCATCCACAAGCATCTTGGTAGTACCTCTTGGGCCTGTAGATAAACTTAGCTTAGCCCGTGATGGAACGGTGGATCGCAGAAATTCGTACCAAGATTGCTCTTCACAACATTAGCGAGCCCCATCGCGCCTGTGGTGTTAACCTGGAGCGCGGCCGCCCGTCGAACGCTCTGCGCATTAGGATTCAGTGATTCGAGACCGCCCGATGACATGGTGAATTTTTGGACGTGACTCGGAAACTTCGAGAGACTTGTTTGGGCGTCTGTTTGGTTCGGGCGCCTCTGAACCGAGGAGGGGCAAATCGATGTTATCATCAGACGATTCTCTGCCCCCCTCATACAAGGAAGTCAACAAGACAATTGGTGGAACCACTTGCGTTTGTGTCATACATGTGGAAGACGTCTTCCTAATAGCTTCGCGTGGAGATTCGTCGATTGCGCCTCTGAATGGGATCACGGGCGAACCCAAGTTTGAGGTTCGAGATGCTGGTGTCGCAGGCCTCGGGATGTATGCGACACATGATATTCAGGCCGGGGAACTTGTCTTCGAGGAAAGACCCCTAGTCATCATGCCTGATATTGGGAAATCACTGCCGGGTGTCTGGTCCAGTGTCTCCTGGCGGCTACAACCTCCAGCTCTTAAGGAAATCCTAGAACTTCGCAACGCCCATCCTCCAAAGGTGGATCATCTTACTGGGATTCTACGGACCAACTTCATAGGGATTGAGCTCAGTCCCGATGCTACAGATCGCTATCGAGCACTCTTCCCGATCATATCACGGGCAAACCACAGCTGTTGTTCCAACGCAACATACTTTTTCAATACTTCCACTCTCGCTCTAGAATTGCGTGCAGTGCGACCTATCACTCCTGGAGAGGAAATCCATATTCAATACATAGACGTCATGACCACCAAGGTTGTTCGTCAACGGGATCTGCAGAAATTCTATCTCTTCACATGCGATTGCCCTTCCTGTGGATTATCTGACGGGTCATCGGAACAACTGAAGAGTGACGCAAATCGCCTTCAATTATCCCATTGGATCGAAGACCACGGGAATTTAGAGGAATGGATGCGCGATGAATCAATCATGCCAGAAGATGTAGAAAAGGAGGCTCTCAATCTCCTTGCTCTGCTACAGGCTGAGCAGCTTGAGACAATGCTGCTGCTCCCCTTGGAGCTCTTGTGTTGGGCATATCGCGCAATGGACAATGAGATAGAATTCCAGAAACGAGCATCTGAGGCACTCGCAATGGCCAAAGCTACAGGAAAGGAAAGGGCAGCAAAATATTACGAAGCACAAGTGTCCAACGATATCTTACACCCGTGAGGAAAATCACTTTCCTCCCGTCTTCTTTTGCTCCTTGAGCGCAGCAATTCGCTGTGGGCCACTCTCTATTAGCATGTGGGCGGAACGAAGGATGACAAAAACATACCTGCTTGCGTTCCTCCCTCCTTCGAGCCATCTCCGCCGCCTTTTCGTCTTTACTCATTCCAGCCATGCTTCCTGTGGGTGCCGCGGCGGAGGGTGTTGCTGGTGGAGCTTCATCATCAAAGTCATTATCCCATCCACCTGGCACAGACGAAGCTGGTGCGGGAGCCTTTGCCTGTGGGGGTATCACCACTGGCGCTACTGGTGGTGGTGGGTTCGCCGCGCCTATCGCCGCGGCTCTCTGGACAACTATCGGTTTTGACGGTGGCGAAGCCGGCGCTAGACCACTGAACAAGGGCTTGGGGGATGAGACCGCGGAGGTTCTGATAGCAGAAGATGTTGTCGACACTGGTTTTGGTGATATTGCTCGGCTAACAGCTGGGGAAGGTTCGAGAGATTCCTGATCAAGGCTCTCCTCCCAAGCCGTTTCCATCTCCACAGCAGATGGTCCAGTCTGGAAGTCCGCTGGGATAAGGGCACGTTAGCCATCCACCCCATAAGCTCTTCAATGATAGCCACTTACTCCAATCTCCAGCATCGGCATTTACATCCATCAAATCGCCACTCTCAGCCCAGGCATCGCTTCCGCCACCCATTTCAGCAGCGGCTTCCCTCTCTAGCTCGGCCGCGAGGGAAGACGAGCCCCCCTTGGACAAAGGCTGTTTCGATGCGCCCAGCTGCATGCCTTTCGAGGTGGTTGAGGTGGACGGCCGTGTACTGACCGGAACAGCTGGAGCAGACAAGGTCGAGGTCGTACCGTTGGTAGGATTAGGTTGTGGCCGAGAGGGAAGCTCTGCTATTTGGGTTTGTAGATCGGAGGTTGCAAGCTATAGATAACGCAATCTCAGTACAATCTTGGTGGAGATTTCCTAGAAACCTTACCGTTCTACCAAGTGATGACATAGCCCATCCTGCTAAAGCACCTGCGGCACCGGCTGCTGAATTCACGAGCGCCGCTTGAGTAGAGTTACTAGCAGCATATGGTGCTGGGGCTTCGCCGTTCGCGGCTGGAGGTATAGCAGTTTCAGGCTGTAAAGATGCTTCAGTTGAGGTCTTTTGATCAGTATCAAGCTGCCCATACCATCATTTGAGCATGGGCTTCGATCTTTTTGATGAAAAGATCCATCGCTTTCGAGGACTGATCGCGAACCAGCCTATCACATGCAAAAGGTTATGCAGATGATCATGCAATGACACCCAATCAACATACTTTTCCTTGTCGACCAAGGTGAACGACATTGATGGTATGACTTTTGTCGCAAGTTCTTCCGCTTCGTACAGTTGGATAGTAGCCATGAGCGCCATCAGCCCCGCCACTCTAGCATGCACGAAAGCGTCTTTGAGGGCACGGGAGAAGGCTGGAATGAGCACCTTCCGCTGTGTTGTTGCAGAAAGGTTTGGGGCAAGACGGCCGATCAGAATGCAAGTATTTGTCCGGATCGAGGCCTCAGTGTCGAGCTGAGACTTGGCAAGGTGCTTGAGGAGCTCGTTGTTCAATATCCGATCTGTCAGCTATAGTGATACAAAGCCCCGGTCAGAAAGTGCTGGATGGCAATAACATAGCACGAACCTTCGAGGAAAGCACGCTGACAGACCTGACTGTTGCTTCTCGGATTACCGCCACCGTGTCACCAAACCCGGTTTGCTAGAAGAATGTGAGAAGGGGACACGCAGTGAATGTTTTGGAACCTACCAGATGGGGCCATATCTTGTCAGACACTGTTCGCTGATCCAGCTTATCGGCATATTCAGGCAGATGATCCAGCAACGCCATCCGCGTACCACGATCGGGACTTGCGAAAAGCTTGACGACAGGACCAAGGACGACAGTCGCGTAATCTGATGGTGGTACGGAGTGACCGAGGAGGAAAACAAGAGGTAGCATAGATCCTGCTGAAGCCCCGCCGAATTCGAGAGCATTGACAAGTGTTGGGAGGACCTTGTGGGCAAGGAACTCTGAGGGGAAAGAATCAGCAGATTCTTTCAGTGTTCTACGAAGTAGATCTAGTGAATAGGAGAAAATAACGAAAGAAAGTGAGAATAACTAACCGAAGGAACGTGGCTTTGTCCGATTCGCTGCTGAGATTGAACCCTTCTAGACTGGCACAGATCTTCACCAGTCTGTTCTGCGAGAAGAAACCTGCCCCTTCTCCCGTCTTTTCGCCATTGCCGATTTCAAGGAAGCCCTTGCTGGTCAAGCGTGGTTTGGGCTTCGGCATGAGGAGGCGTTTGAAGGATGGGAATATTGTTGTAGGTATGGCCCCTCTACTCGAGGCTGTCGGAGCCGGGTGGGGTGGTAGAGAAGTAGGAGGAAGTGGATGGTTGGGGTTGAAGACAGAGTGGATCAGGAGTCCAAATTCGTATGCATCAGGCGCGGAGACATCGTTCCTAAGTTTGAAGGCGTCAGAAGATGTGAAACGTTTGGCTGCGGATCATATATACTCTTTAGCAGAAGACCAACCGGCTGCTTTCACTTCGGGAGGGGTATATTGGGTAAGATCAGGCATGAGTGACCCTAAGCTCTATAGCAGCATTAGTAAGGGGCAGGTGGTATAGGTTCAAAGCGAGGTCTTACATAGAGGACAGCATTATCCTCCTTAGGGTTGGAAAGTAGTTCGAACCCCCCTAGTCTCCATTCGCCAGAAGGTGAAATAAAGATAGAATCTGTGCGAAGGTTTCCGTGTGTGGATTGGCAAGAATCATTGACAAAGGAGAGCGCAATCTGGTAGAGACGTTCAATAGACTGGCTGGCATAGGAATAGAGCGGACACGTACAGCAACACGCTGTAACCCCCAGACCAGCCATTCTTCGCGGGCAGCGGCAGGCTTACTGCTCCAGGCAGATATTGCAATCCCCAGAGGCTGAACCCTTTCGGTGACAATATGAATACTGGTTTCAGTTTCTACAACATCGATGAATTTGAGTACATCTGGATGCCTGATGGTCCGCAGTTTCCGGAGGGCATTCTTGGCCAGAGGGAGAAGATTCTTCCGAGATGGATTCGAGCCGTCAAAATGGAATACAGATACAGGAGAAGAGTCATCCTAGACAGAATAAGGCAAGAGGGTTGGGATCGGATATTCCAGAGCTGCACAGCTAGCAACGCACTCTCTTGGTAGCCTCGTACAGAGTCCATATTCCACGACCTTCAAAGTAGATGACCTTGTTCCCGAGAATAAAAGGGTGAGTAACCCCAGACTTTGCGAGTACCGCACTTCCAATCGAGCGCAGGTAGTCCATCAGAATTCACGAAACGCGAGCGGCCTGGATCACAACATGTGCAAACAAACATGGCGTTCGCGTTGCATACCTTGCCCGATCTCGAGCCTCCACGCGTTGCGCGACTCGACGACTACTTCCCCGAACTTCCGGATCAATTTTATATGCGAGAGCTCGAAGACAGGCCTCAGAATCCCATAATCGACCGCCTTGGGCAGCCTGAAAACCTCAAACCACTCGAGCCCGACTTCTTACCTGTGCCGAAGGAGACCGCCTTTATCGACCACCAGCCTTACGCAGAGCCTATTGAAGACGCGGATAATACAGACGATTCACTATGGCTTAGTAAAACGCCCCCACTTGCGAGACAGGTGGGAGCTTTCACAAGTGTTACTAGCGCTCCGATTGTATCTGATAGAATAATTTAGAATAATCTCAAGACATGGAACTCCATGGCAAAGTCTCCATCCCCGGCAATCTTCCAGCCGCGGACACCCTTTCTCTCCGAACAGGCGCCTTCAATCTATGCCGCCATTGGCTATAGGTAGGCTCAAGCCGTGACACTTTGCGTATATCCTGACCAGATTCTTTAGAGTAAAGACCGATGTAGGATCTTCGGAAACACGTTGCTTCCATGGCTCTGTTGACGAGTTTTTCCATGCGATGTCTCACAATGTTGTCGGGAACTCGTCACGTCTATTCATCTGGAATGCCGAGAAAGAGTCCTTCTTACTAAAAGGACGCTCTGAAAGCTCTGTCGGCCTGCTAACTGTGGACTCTTTGAGTCCGATCACAGTATCAAGGCGAGTGTAGGCGAGATGAACTAGAATAATATACTCATATCAGTCATATTCAGCTGTCTCGAGCGATTTCTCGGAGTCGGGACACTTTTGAGGAGGCTCCAGAACTTCGTAATCTCTCTTCGTGCATCGTAAGCTACCATTCTCGATGAATCTACTTTGTACCTCGTTCTTATCTGGTATTCAGTTCGCCAGGGCCAGCAGCTGCCAGTTTCGCTCACGGACTAGAGGCTATTCTTAATCATATGCAGGAACAGTCTCTAGCCGCTCCTCATAAAGCGTCTTCCCATCACGTCATGGCTCTCTGGTACCACTATGAAGAACCTCAGGTAGTGCTGGAATCATTAGGTGGACTATGCTCTAGGGTTAGTTTTCTTCCGCACCTCCAATCTTATCACTAAGACTTTGTCCCTTAGGCCTTGTCCCGATTACCTCCCTACGCTACCATACCTCTGGAAAGAGCTCCTCTAGCCACTCGACTATTTGACTGGCTCGCCCAGGCCATACTGTCTTGTAGCCAGCCTGCTGTCATTAAGAACCTCGCATTCTTATCGTCGAAGGTTTCCGACGAGATATTTTCCGAAATTGGAGGCTCCCTCGGCCTTCTCCCACCTCCCGAACGCGTTCCTGTTGCACAATTGTCTGACGAGCGACGGGCCTCGAGGGCAGGCCAACTTGGCGAATCACTTCCATCATTCCTGCCTGCCGACTTTGTGGATGAGATTGATCGAGGTATACGATCGATCGCGCTACTGAGAGCGACCAATGATGCGCATCCTCTATGCCATCCAGATCCTTTGTGGGCTGAGATGGTGAGAGGCTGGTGTTGGACAGATGAAGATATCGCACAGCGCATTGAACTCATCGCAACCCACATACTTCAAGTCCATGAGCGTATCGAAGACTGGCGTTGGAACCTTCGGAGCTTGCATCGCCAGGTCCTACAGCCGGCTGAGGATCAAACTGGTGCCCGTATCAAACCCTTGACAGGCACGACTGGTGAAGAATTGATCCATAGCAATACTGCTGTCGAGGATCTTGGCTTCGATGTCTTCGACCTCGTTCCAGGAGACTCCGCGGGTCAACATCTAGTCCTAATTGAGGAGGCAGGTGGTACTCGCCCTTACGGCGAGTTTGCTCGGTCATTCCCCAACTCTCTGCCCTTCTCTGCTCCAACCCTTTCAACCCTTCTTAATGTCGCCGTCCTACAACCTTTGGTTACCCACGCTCGCATCCTATCCGCATCTGTTCTGGAAATCTTTTTGTCTGATCTCGACTTCATTGGTCATCTCGACTTGCTTTGGCAGTTCGTCCTTTTCGGCAACCCAATGTTTGCGTATCGCGTGAAGAGGGCCCTGTTCACGGAATCGGACGATCCTGGCGAGGGCTTCAAGAGGTCCAATCGTGCTCGGCAGCGGCGCAAGTCTGGTCGTTCGCCTTCGCGGGACCGCCACCGCGAACCCACACAGGCTCCAGGGCAAGGCTGGGGCATTGGGCTTAATCCCAGCTTAAGCGATCGTGGTGCTTGGCCTCCAGCAGGTTCCGATCTTGCATATAACTTGAGGACCGTGATCGTGGATACCCTCGATGACGAGCGCGTTGAGACGGAGGATGGAGACCGCCGTACGGGATTCGGGAAGCAGCGAGATGAGATATGGAAGGAGGCAGAATGGCGTCTAGGATTCATTATCAAACCTTTCGATGAGGAAGATGAAGCAGAAGAGAATCCGCCCTGGGCAAACCCTTTTTGTATGTGTCTATTGTGCTGAAGTGATGAGACTCGTACTGACATGGGTTTCTAGCGCTTCATGCCCTCGATTTCCTTGAAATGGACTACAAATCGCCGTCAAACATGAAGACTCTTATAACGACACCAATATTGGACAAATACCGTCGAATCTTCACCTTCCTGATCAAGCTTCTTCGGGGTGAGAGCGTTCTCGGCCTTAAAACCATTTCTTGCCACTAACGCAGTGTCTCATAGTTGACAGCGTGACACAAATCCTCTATCGTTCTACCCGCTCATTCTCCCGCAAAAATGTCCCTTCCATCTTCTCTAACCGACCGCAAATCCAGCGGAGGCTTGATCACTTTAGCTTCCAGGCTAATGCATTTATGCACACCCTTACTGGGTATATTACGGACTCCGCTATCGGTGCCAACCACTACGCTTTCATAGAGCGGCTCACCAAACTGCGGTTCGGGGTACAGGAGAAGGGGAAATTGCGCCGGTCATCACATGAGGATGAGCCACCAGATGAGGGTCTCGACGGGGGTACTATCCACCTGACTGATGTTTTCTCTATCATGGAATACCACGGGCGTGTCATGGATCGTATTCTGGAAGCTTGTTTCTTGAAAGCAAGGCAGCGAGACATCGGTGGCACATCCTTAATGGAGGCCCTCGATACTATTTTACGGGTTGGCCGACTAACGATGGATCTTCGAAGCGGGAAGATGACAAATGAAGCGCATGCTGAGGAACGGCTGATGAAGCTGATTCATCGCTGGCAGGAGTGCTTGAAGAACTTGGTGAGTTGACTGATCAAGCCGGTCATGATGTTCTTTACTCTTCTATATACTAATCCTTTGTTTCTTCTCCATCAGATTACTGGACTAAGGATTCTGGACGAAGCTGGCCACAGCCACCGCCTACAAAACGAGCAGGTTGCTTTGCCGTCGATCTCCCGCTCCACGCGCGACGAGGGACGTATCAGCAGCGACTTGCGGGCTTTGATGCGTGGAGAGGGCTCTCAAAGACGAGATGCCACAGGTTTGGCGAATCTTTTGCTTCGTCTCGATGCATCGTCTTGGAAAAAGAAGCTGGGCGAGGCTGAGGAGACATTTGCTGAGGTCGATGATGTCCCTTGAAGGTATCAATGATCAGGAAGCATTCATCAAATTTTCATGATATACATATTAGCCATACTTCTACAGAATAGCATCCATCTTCTACGAAAAGTATGGCGGCTAATAATAATAACGATCACATGGGAACAAGGTGCTATATGAAGGTAATCTCCACTGGCCCATTATCTGTCATGAGCTCAAATTCAGACGCTCTTGAGTGATATGTTTCTCCCCAGAAGAACTTCCCATGTGAAAATCCCTTGCGCCGGTCTGAAATCTCCAACGTAGGATGGCGCTCCTCGCGTTGAGGATCATCCCCAGCTGTAACTTCCTTAGACACTTTCACCTGCGCATTCCTCGTCGATGCGCGGAATAGGCCCTCAAATGTGCGGAAGATCCGTGCCTTGTTGGCCGCATTGTTTGTATGAGAAAACAGTCTGAGGTGGTAGTTGATAGGCGCGATTGGGATGGCGAGATCTATCGGGCCGCCCCAGGACCAAGCATTGATATTAAAGTTTCCACCAGAACCGGGATATGTCTCGTCGTCAGTATAGGCGCCAGATAAGTAGAAAGACGCGTTGATGCGACTTACGATAGGCAGAATTCATAGGATGATACGTTAGATTGATGTAGGAACGGTCATCACGCTGAGCGTTCATGGAACTTACGCGTTGTTAGTCCTAATATTGGCGGTCGTGGTGGGATACCCCTGGCTCGAAAGACCGACTTCTGCAACGATGGGGGCATTCGTAGTTGTCATTTTCAAGACGTGGTCTGAAAAGAAGCTGCCCTCGATGCGCGCATTGGTAGTGTGGAGGGTCAAATTCGCGGCCTGAAGCCGTGCCTCAGACTAATACCAGACGGAAAAGCGACTGTCCTTAAGTACAGTTTTCCTTGGCAGATGCTAGCTTGAATACTGACCTTCACGACGATAGCACCATTTGTCGAGGTCAAGTTCACATTACTCCAGTAATGCTTCAACCCATCCACGAACTGAGAGAAATCGTGGAGATCCGAAGCCAATCCACTCAATGGGCTTATCAAGGCCGATTGTGGAATACGAACGACAACGTCAAATTTGATAGCTCGACGGTCCCCCCTGAATAAGGGCCACGAGATACTACTTGGTGTCTAAGTCATAGCAATATTCCTCAGTATGGATTCATGAGCGAGAAGGGCATGCCTGTGCGAGGTACTCACAAATATCCCAAAGCCCTTGTGCAATTCTCCGCGATGAAGGACACACATATTGACCTGCCCCAGTGCAGCCTTGCTCCAGTAGTGCATGTCAACGTAGATGGTGATGTTTTCGGAATCCTTAGGTGCCAGCTCGTAGCGCACAGACCCCATCGCACCCGCGCCGCGGTTCAGGAAGTAGATGCTATCCAGGTCTGCGGGCAGATTGTACCGAGCTTTATACAGCAGGGGAGCTTCAGGTCGATGAGGAGGGGGATACGGGCGGTAAGGCATTTCAGTGATGTGGTGCTGCTCGTCCACTGGGTGACCATGTGCTGGCCAATCTTGCTGGGATAGCAAAGCCTCCATCTGTTTATTATCGAGATAGTCCGGAGTAGTGGTGATATTCCAGGCCGGGGTACAGTCTCTTTCAAAATCAACACGCCCATCTCGAACTGGATCAGGGCTTGTTGGCTAGAATGCCCGAGGAAGTCAATCCTTCCGCGAAACGTTGGCAAATGAGCCTGTGGAACTTACCTGCCCGCTCTGCAACTGCCTTCCAATTACTCGCTTCACTCGATGACGAAATATAAAGGATAAGACCACAACAAAAACGGTACTAGAACAGTAGGGGGTGTCAGACCAAGGGGTGGATAGATGGCACCGCACTCACACAAAAACGATTGCCCTTGCGAAACGTTTCCGCCGGCGTGGAAGTGGAGGAGTGCAATCCAAGTCATTTGCAGAGAGAGAATTATGAAGGGGAGTCCTCGGTCGACCTTCATGCGACGCTGTCACGGGCGACGAGGGGAGTCGCTCGTATGCCGGAGGGGCCATTTCTTCACCAAAGCCGTCGGTCTCGAAAAATGTTGTGGTGTCTGAGGACGATGATGCCTCCTGCTCTTTGGTGGTCTCGTCCTTGGTGGTTGGATTTGAGTTCGCTTCTTCAAGTACAATCATGACTGCGTCGGGCCGCGAACGTACTGAGAATGACTTCTGCACGTGAGCAGTGATGGTCCACGTTGAAGAGCGCAGCAGCGACAAGCTTTGAATAGCGATCGCTGCGCCGCGGTGGAATCATAGCTGCGAAGTTCCAGTTGTATGGGAACGCTGCGTCAATCACACGGTGCTCACTGCGGTCTACAGCAGATGGACATGTTGGAGATGAGGACGCCATTCGTACTGGTTGTCCCTGCACTCAACTTGAATCGTCTACGGCTCACCGGCTTGGCAATCTTGGCTCCGCACACGTGATTCGGACAACCAAAAATGGAAGCAACTGCAGTCTGTAGACAAAATAAATCCATAATGGGGTAGTAGTACAGGTTATACTAGCGTCTGGTATTTCTGTTTTGTGGTGCTGACTACGACGAGAGGGCCAAATACCCTATATGAACGTGATCTCGACTGGTGCATTGCTGGTAAGAAGCTCGAACTCTGAGCTTCTCGACCGATATCTATCACCCCAAAAGAACTTGCCATGGGAATAACCCTCGTACTGATCCGGAACCTGAAGTGTTGGCTCACGATCCTGCCCGAGAGGATCATCCGCACTCGTGAGCGACGTTGACACTTCAGCAGGAGCATGAGTTGTCCGAGCACGGAATAGACCTTCAAACGTGCGATGGATCTGCGCCTTGCTGTACGCGTTGCTCGTGTGGGATAGCATTCGAAGCTTGTGGTTGATGGGCGCGACAGGAATGGCGATATCAATGGGCCCGTTCGAGGACCTGGCATGAATATTGAAGTCCGCTTGGGATCCACGATACGCTTCGTCGTCGGGATAGGCACCCGACAGATAAAATGACGCATTGATGCGACTGTTAATAGGTATTAGTCTTGTCGAGATTTATGTGGTAGGATGGTCAAACTTACGCGTTGGTCGTCCACACGCGAGCAGTAGTAGTAGGGTAGCCTCCTTGGTTAGAAAGCCCGATGTCAGCTAAAATTGGGTCATTGGTCGTTTCTATCTTCAGGGAATGGTCGGAGACGAAGCTGCCCTCGATACG
This sequence comes from Clavulina sp. PMI_390, assembly GCA_015039315.1. Classification (NCBI taxonomy): domain Eukaryota; kingdom Fungi; phylum Basidiomycota; class Agaricomycetes; order Cantharellales; family Hydnaceae; genus Clavulina; species Clavulina sp. PMI_390. Next base: position 352,062 of record WIDE01000007.1, read on the forward strand.
GGCATTTGTCGTATGGAGTGTTAAATTGGCCGCTTGTAGCTGAGCCTCTGGCTGTAATAAGAGAGCGCCCTGTAAGTCTAGCACTTTCCACAAAAATATCATGAGAGTCCTACTTGTACGACGATAGCCCCGTTGGTGGAGGTGAGATTGACGCTGCTCCAGTAGTGCTTGATTCCATCCACGGTCTGAGAAAAGTCGTGCAGATCGGACGCCAAGTTGGCGACGGGATACGCCAAAGCAGATTGGGGGATCCCCACGACCACCTCAAATCTCATGTCCCTCCGGTCTCCGAGGATGATATTCCAGTGATCCTTAGGTGGTGTCTAGACTCTCAAAGGTTAGGTTAGAATATTCCTCGCGCTTGGTGAATTGAGCAGAAAACGTACGAAGATGCCGAAGCCCTTCTCAAAGCCCCCTCGATGAAGCACACACATGTTCACCCGGCCTTGAACCTCCTTTCTCCAATAGCGCATGCTGACGTCAATGGATATGGAGTCCGAGTCGTGGGGTGCCAGCTCGTAGCGGACAGTTCCAGAGGCAAATGAGCCTCGATTGAGGAAATAGATACTGTCAAGGTTCACTGGGAGGGAATAGCGGGCCCTGTATAGGAAGGGCGGCTCGGGCCGGCGAGGGGGAGGGTAGAGGCGATGCGTGGCCTGGTTCAGGAGCTGGAGTTGATATTCTTTGACAACATCGAGCACATCGAGATTTTGGTCGTCATAAGAATCAAGGTCGATAGTCTCATTCCAGATTGGTACACAGTCCCGTTGAAACAAGACCTGTCCGTCCCGAACTGGGTCAGGCTTCAGAGGCGGGAGGGCCTGAGGGGATGGAGTCAGCAATGTGGCACTATCGAGCTGTTGTTTTGCTTACTGATACTGGAATGATAATAGCGCGCCTGACTCTGTTTCTAAATACGAATGAAAGAACAACAATGAAGCCAGCACTAGTCCAGAGTGTCAGGGTCAGTATGGATCGAGTAAAGCAGCATGTTGTTGCACTGACACGAACAACAGAGCCCTCGCGAGCTTGCGCCCACGGCGCCGAGGAAGGGGAGGGGCACAATCAAATTCGTTTGGGCCAGAAGCAACATTTAGATTTGGGGTCTCAGCATGGTCCCCGGGTGTGTTTTCCATGGGCGAGGCGGGGAGACGCTCGTAAGCGGCAGTGGACGCCATATCAACGCTCAGAGGTAAGACCGTAACAAGAGGAGGAACTCTGAGGCTTATGGAGGTATTTGTTCCTTATCAGCGCCACGTATGGTTCAGGTGATCAGCTTTGCCTTGGCCGGCAAACAGAGGTGACTGCGACGGAAGCCAAAAGATACAGGAATGACTACAGCACGTGAGGACCGGCTTGCCATGGTTTTCGCCGAAGAGCGCAGCTCCCAAAGAGATCGCAGCGCTGTGCTTCAATCACGACCCAAGCTTGTGGTAAACGCTTACAAACAATGTGTGGAAGCATGATGTGAAAATCAAATGAATAGTACTAAGTTTATGGGTATCGTACAGCAGCAGGATACATTTTTCTCGCTCTTTTAGGAAGCGGGCAGAAATTTACAATCGCACCAATCCATCTACGGTGTGTCCCTCAGATGAAGGCGAGATCAACTGGCCCGTTAGACGTGGTGATCTCCACCTCCGACGAACTGTGCACCTCCTCGTCGCCCCAGTAGAACTTGCCGCTCGCGTCGCGCTTTTGGATGTTTACTTGCAGCGTCGGCTTTCTTCCTTTGCCTGCGGGATCATGGTCACTCGTCACATCCTTGTGAACAGTGAAAGGCGCGTTGGAGGTATGAAGACGGAAGGCGCCCTCGAAGCTACGGAAAATCTTGGCAACGCTACGCGAGTTCGATGTGCGCGAGGAGAGGCGGAGCTTGTGTCCGATAGGAGCGACGGGGACGCGGAGGTCGACGGGGCTGTTGGACGTTTTCACTTCCACATCGAAATCACCCTCTTTACCAGGGTACTTCTTGTCATCTTCATCCACGGTCGCAAGGCTCAGAGAGCTTTCAACGCGGCTGTAGTGGAGAGGAGTGATCAGTTCAAGTTTGCGGAAAAGATTTTATGAGCAAGCTTACGCATTCGTGGTCAAGAGTTTAGCAGTGACTGGGTTGCTCTTGCTAAGCAACTCCACATCGGCCTTGATATGGCCATTACTCGTCTGAAGTGTCAACTCGTGATCAGAGAAGAAATGGCCCTCGATAGGTGCGTTCGAAGTATGGAAAGCCAGTTGGGGAGATCGGAGTCGACCCTAGGAGGATAGACGATCAGTTGCTTTGACCGGCACCACAGTTGACATGAGTACCAACCTCGGCAAAAATTCCCCCATTGGTGGACACCAAATCAATCTTGTTCCAAGTGTGCTTGAACGATCCCACGTATTGAGAATAGTTGTGCAGATCGGAAGCTAGGCTGCCCAAGGTGTCAAAAGCGGACTTGGGGATCCGAACTACCACTTCAAAGTGGATGGATCGATGGTTCTCATGTGGTCCTTGCCACGGAGTCTATAGGGAGGATGATAGCTCGTATCAGTCGTCGAAGCTTAACACCAAGGCACAGTTCCACAAAGGGACGTACAAAGATCCCAAATCCTTTATGTGTGGAGCTCTTGTGCAGAACGCACAAGTTTGTGCTGTCCTTTGCATCTTGCTCCCAGTAATACATGTCAACGTTGACAACAATGTCGGAGGCATCCTCTGGCGCAAGCTCGTATCGGAAACTTCCACCTTGATATGAGCCTCGAGTCAGGAAATACACGTCCTTCAGGCTGGCGGGAAGGTTGTAGCGGGCCTGGTAGTGGTATCGATAGGAAGGGTAGACGCCGGGAGGGTAGGGACGATCGGAGGTCGAGATCTGGCGTTCCTCGGTGAGGGCCACATCAGAAGACCAGCTGGGGGCACAATCGTCATCAGAGATGACTTTCCCGTCCTTAACTGGGTCTGGTGACACAGGCGTGCCCTATGAAATAACGTGAGTGAAAGCTGTGGAGGTGAGAGACTATGCAACGCACCCATGGAGTTGCACTGAATGAGTAGCGAATCATATGTGTAACTGAGTGGAAGAGGAACAGAATGACGATACTGCCCCGGAATGGGAAGCTCAGTCTAAGAATCTTATTCGAGTATGTATTGATGGAGCACTCACGCAATCGCAAGTCCTCTCAAGAAGCGCCGGCGAGGAGAACGCTGAGGTTGTGGCACAGGGACCAAGTAGTAGGCGTTCAAAGGAGTCGTGTCAGAAGGGTTTGGAGGAGGGTTCGGGCCACCAGATGCGTTTTGTACAGGGATAGGACGGTAGGCTGGTGGGGGTACACCCATGTCACCTGGAGCAGACGAGGCAAGAGACTGGTAATTGGAGGACACAGGGACTGGAGCTCCTTGCTGGCGTTCTGCAGCGACCTCAGCCTCCTTCATCGCTGCTTTTCTAGGGTTGGTCGACTCGATCATGGCTGCGTCCGGAGCAAGGTGGTGGTCAAGAGTAAATGTGCGGAGTGGGAGTCAAGCCGATAAAAGTCGGGACTGGGACTGCGCCGCGGGCGATGGTGCCATGTGCGCCATCGGTAAGCACGATCTGAACATGCTAATGACGGCGCGCGGTTTTCATATACTCGCGCAGCCTACGACCGGTCCATTAGGGCCATTTCAAAAGAGAATTTTGTGTGCAGGCTTGGCGAGCAGATGAAGCCCAGCTGGTTTGCGGGGGACGCGTGGGAACTACTCGCTTCTCGCTTGGCGTCATTTTCCTCTTGGCCTGCGCTCAACAAAATGAATAAGGCTGGCACTCTTTCGGGCACCTTCGGGAAAGAAATAACGCAGAAGTGAGCTGGGTGATGAGTCAGTTAGATAGATATCGTGAGGAGGTCGTAGTAAGGGTATAATAGTTTGACATCATGAGAAGTGCAGTTGCCTCAGTTACTTCCCATCCCACCTTCACATCAATAGCTCCCCCCGCTTTCTTACATCCCTTTGATACCCGTTCCACCCCGATCTCCACGCTTCACGATACCCCAGACGTATCAGCATCTCCTCCACACTTTCATCCTTGTTGGCTCCGTCATGTCCCTCACTCTGATAAACCCCGCGCAAAGGGAGTAGCACATCGTACATGACTAGGAATTCTGGCCACTCGTGCTCCCATCCCTCAGGCCCACGTCCGGCCCCATCCGGCGCGTATACCGCTTCGAGAGAAGGTGACAAGGTTCCCGGAGGCGTGGCCGGCCTGGGAGAAGGTGGGAAAGAGGGGTTCACGGAAGTAGGGAAGAATGTCCTGAAGTACTGGATGGGATCGTCATAGAATATCATGGTTTGATCCTTGTACACGGAAGGCTTCTCATGTCTAGTGTGAAAAGAAGAGCCTTTGTAAGAAGGCAGAGGTTAGAGATGAAAAGGAGAAAATGCCACTGACCGCGGTGGGGGTTCGCACCCTAGTGCCCACAGTCTCCCGCCCTCTAATTCCGGCCGGTGGAGGTAAGCCTGCCACGGCGTCGAGTGGCACGGCATCACAAATCCAACAGACTTGATCTCCTGCATTTCCCTCAGGTGGTACATAACACCGATTGGTGCACGACCTCTGTACAGCATCACGTATACTGAGAACGGGATACTCAGAAGCAGTAGTGCGAAATGAGTCATGCGAATTGGTATCTTCTTCTGCAGTGCGTTTCCTGAACGCGAGGGACCCTTCTCCGCCTGGAATGGCTCGTTCCCGACCCTGTTGGACTCGAAGTCTGGGTCGTAAAGATTGACTAGGTCTCTTGCAGCGAGCACGTGAAGTATAGGGAGGATAGGATAGACAAAGCGCCACTCCTTGTGAGCTGCAAGAGTGTAGAGGAATGGTGGGATGCACGCGACGATCGCCAGCCTTCGGGCTTCAACCCCGTAGCTTCCGCGGGCAGATTGATACCAAGCCGAAAGCACGAACGGAAGTGCAGTGTTGCAGAGGATTGGTAGACCCTGGATAAAATAGTAGTGCCAAGGGCGCTCCCCGTAGTACATCGATACCGAGGACATGTTCGTTTGGAGGAAGCTGAGGGTAGTGAAGACCAGACGTCCATAGTAAATGGAATCGATGACGCAGATAGCAAGGAAGGCAGGAAGGCTAGTGCATCCATTGAAGATGGGAACGACGCGACGGGGTGAGTAAGGCTAAGGGAGGAGGCGAAAGAAGGGAATTAGGCGCAAAACTCACGCGATACGAATAGCAGCGGCACCAAGACTGCGCAGAGTTTCGTTACTGCTATCGAAATAGTATAACAGGAAGAAAGCCGCCCATATTATGGCGTTGGTGGGTCTGATCGCGCAGGCGATCGCAGCAATTGCCAAGGATTTGTTAAGCCTAGCCCACCAGTCCGCCGTGTTGGCATATGATTAGCGTGGCCGACACGAGGTGAGAATGGGATGTTGTGACATACGTTCGGCCCGGGGTCTGTTTCCAAGGGAAGTGAGCGAGAGCAAGCATGGTCAAGGAAGTCTCGACAGAGTTGCTGAAGCTTCTAGACAACGTATATACATTGAAGAAGGAGCTCATTGAAAGGAGAAGCTGTGGAGAGCCAGGGTTCAGGGTGTCAGAAGCTTAATCAGGTTATCGAACATGCGCACAGCGACTGGCGAGTATGTCTCGCCAAACAGTACCCCTGCGAGGTGGTAAACAGAATAGTCGGTAATGCTTGCAAAGGTGGCGCTGAGCAGTTTTGGTGACCATATCTAGATGTGGAGGTTAGGCGCGATTTACGAGATGGTACAAGGGCGCCATACTAGAAGTCGTGTGCCGTCAAGGCCTAGAAGCTTGAGGATGTAGAATGGGGGGACGAAGAGAGAAGGGAAGACGAAAGAGCGGAATGGCTGAACGGCGAGCCATTCCCAAGTGAGGTATCCATATCCAAAGACAGCATGATGGGCAGGCTCTAGTGCTTGGAAGTACTCATCCGGAGCGAAAAACGTGCGCGTGAACAAGGAGATGCATGCACGGAAGAGGAAGGGGAGCCAGATCTCCGTCGGGATAGCAGTCACTGCGATCCCCATGCTAAGAGATGTAGCAGAGGGGGATGACGGTGGGAGACTGAGTTGCGTATACCTCTACGAGGTCGTTTATTGAACCGTATTTGATAAAGTTCTCGCCAAGCGCAGTCCTCGGGCACTTTTTGTCACCCCGAGTGTGTCATCGGCCGGACTATATTGGCGTAATGTCATTACCCATTCAGACTGGCATGCATCATTGGGGGCGAATCCTACGTCATTATGTAGACCCCAGGAAGTCGAGTCTGAAGTAACTCGAAATCACACATGTTTAAGCTTTCCTGCTGTGTCCTGTTTGGTTTATCGCTGAGAACATTCGAGGATTCATCATGATTCCGTCTAAGCTGAAATAAATCAGAGCCTGGGGAATAATGGGGCCTTTCCAATTGCTTCCGCCAACATTTCTGATGTTAAGACAAATTTAATATCATCAGAATCTATTCTCAGTGAGGCTCGCTCATTGACAATTTGATCAGCAGCTGAGTCCCAGCCCTGATCAAAGGAGAAAGGGTGAAGCAATCCAGACATTCAGTGTGACGATGGCATATCTCTAGCATAGATGTAGATGTTTACATTGAAGATCACAATGACGGTGATCGTTGCTCAATGCTCATGAGGTGGTCAATGCTCAAATCGATGAGATAATCAGACTAATGTCAAGTAAGCCACTGACATATCTGAAGTCGAACGGCTGTCTAACAGTGGAAGCAAGAGGTTTCTCTCATTTCTCAATCCACTTCCACATTAACAGCTCTCCCCGCTTTCTTGCGTCCCCTTCGAACCCATTCCACCCTGACCTCCACACTTCACGATATCCCAGACGCACCAACATCTCTTCTACACCTTCAATCCTAGCCAGCCCCTCGTGATCCTCACTACGATGCTTGCCACGTACAGGGAGGAGTGCCTCGTACAGCACAAGGAATTCCGGCCATTCGTGCTCCCATGCCTCGAGCCCGTGTCCAAGCCCGTGCGACGCATACGCCGCTTCGAGCGAGGGCGAGAAGCCCCCTGGAGGGGTGACGGGTCTCGGAGAGGGAGGGAAAGCCGTGTTCACTGAAGCGGGGAAGAATGTAGTGAAGTAGCGGATGGGGTCATCATAGAATATCTTGGTTTGGTCTTTGTAGAGCGAGAGCTTTTCGTGTCTAGTGCAAAAAGAAATGCAGTGTTTTAAGGAAGAGGCGTATCATATATAGACACCGAAGTGTGGGGAGGAGAGCGAAGGGGACACGTACCGAAGTGGAGGTTCGCAGCCTAATCCCCACAACCTCCCGCCGTCTAATTCCGGTCGGTGCAGATAAGATTGCCATGGCGTTGAATGACACGGCATCACGAACCCAACGGACTTGATCTCCACCTTCATTTCTCTCAAGTGATGCATGATAGCAATTTGGCCATGGCCATGGTACCTCATCACATATATCGAAAATGGGGTGCTAAGCACAAGAAGCACGAAATGGGTTTTGCGGATGGGAACCTTCTTCTGCAGTGCGTTTGGTGAACGCGAGAGGAATCTCTCGGCGTGGAAAGGTTCGTGACTGATAGGTCTTGACGCGGAGTCCGGGTCGTAAAGATCGACTAGCTCTTTCGCCGCGAGGACATGCAGATTGGGGAGGATAGGGTAGATGAAGCGCCATTCCTTGTGACCCGCGAGAGAATATACCAATAGCGGGATGCACACGAGAATAGCCAGCCTCCGCACCTCGGTTCCATGACGTCCACGGATGGAGTTGTACCACCCTCGAAGCACGAATGAGAGCGAAGTCGTGCAGAGAATTGGTATACCCTGGGTGAGATAGTAATGCCATGGGCGCTCCCCGTAGAACAGCGACACCGACGACATGTTGGTTTGAAGAAAGTTGAGGGGAGTGAATATGAAGCGCCCATAGTAGATAGAATCGATGACGCAGATGGTAAGCAGGGCAGGGAAGCTGATACCATAGGGGGGGGGGGAAGAAACGACAAGGCGGCTATGAGAAGACCGAGACACGAATCTGAAGAGAAGTTACACGTATCACTCACGCGACAGGAATAGCAGCCATGCCAAGACTGAGTATAGTTTCGCTACTGCTATCAATATAGTATAGCAGGAAAAAAGCCACCCATATAATCGCATTGGTAGGTCTGATGGCGCAGGCGATCGCAGCAATGGCCAAGGATTTGCTGAGCCTGACCCACCCAATCGGCGATATTTCGCAAATCATTAGCGTGTTTGGCACGGGGTTTATTTTGAAATGATTTTACGTACGTTCGCCTTGACGGGGTTTGCTTCCAAGGGAAGTGGGCCAGAGCAAGTATAGTGAAGGAGGTCTCGACCGAATTGCTCAAGCTCCTGGATAACACCAGAACATTGAAGAACGAAGTTGATGAAAGGAAAAGCTGTAGGAGAATTATTAGGATTTTAGAAGAGTGGTGGGGTTGTCGAACGTGCGTACAGCGACTGGAGAGTATTCTTCGCCAAACAGCGCCCCCGCGAGGCGGTAAACAGAATAATCTGTGATGCTAGCAAAGGCAGCGTTGAGCAATTTTGGCGCCCAAATCTAGGTGCTGAAGTTAGACGCTGTTGGGGCCGGAGGGGGGGGGGGGAGAGAGAGAGACAAAAGAAATTCGTACCAGAGCTCGTGTCCCGTCAAGACGGAGAAGCTTCAAGACGTAGAATGGGGGGACGTAGAAGGAAGGGAATACGAAAGAGCGGATTGGTTGGACGGCGAGCCACTCCCAAGTAAGAGATCCATATCCAAAAACGGCACGGTGGGCGGGCTCGAGTGCTTGGAAGTACTCGTCTGGCGCGAAAAACGTGCGGGCGAGCAGGGCTATGCACGAGCGAACCAGGAGGGGGACCCAGATCTCCGTTGGTATGGCCCTCGCTGAAAGTCTCATGCTTGGGGGTGCAGTGGGGGGAGGGGAGGATGGAGATAGAGGTAGTCATTTTGAGCATAGGCAATCTATCAACTATTTCTTGGCCATCCTTTCTGCGGATTCGTGTATTGAACCGAGGTGATGGTCAGACTCGATAAATTAGCGCCAAGCGCAGTCGTCGGGTACTTTTTGCCACCCTCAACGTGTCATCGGCCATCCACGTATCTGGTGCATACTTGATTGTCCATCTCGGCTGGTCGGCCGCAGTGGCGAGCATTCCTCTGCCAGTGGGAAGAATACAGGAAGGTAGATGCGATAAACCGAAATCATCAGTGCTTGGGATGTAAGAAGTGTTGTTTGCACCCAGACAGTGGGGCTGATGGGTCGAGACATTCACGAGATTCTAAGGTAGCTGTAAAAACCTGAGGGTCAGGGCGATGAAATTGGAGCGGAGAAGCTCGGCGTGCTAGCAGGGCTGGTTCACATGATCACTCATGGTCGAAGAATAATAGAATAATACTGGGATTTTCCGCCCAAAGTGTTCAATTCAAGTTGCCCTTCCCTGTTATCTGAACAAACCAGGATTTCCACGATCGAATTCGTCGAATTCGATGCAATGCGCAGAGCAACACGAAGAAATAAACATCGAGGAATAGCGCCTTGAAAATGAGGCGCCGTCTACTCGGGTAAGTATCTACAGCGACCTCATGGCGGTCTCCCAAAGCCGGCGGCCGTTTGCACCCTAAAAACTGCAGGGGCGTTAATAATAACATGCATTGATCACGAACCACCACACTCAGATACTTGGGAACAATTGAGCTGGGCACCAGCAGGTTGCGAGAGAGAGACATGTTGAAAAACTCTGACTCGCAGGTCGTTCGCGACCTCAGCCGGCCGAACAAAGGGAGTGCCATGCAGTACTTACAACCAGGAACAGGGTCCCAGCTTCGGGTCGACATTCTTCTTGCATACACCCTGGTACTAGCAATGCAAACACAGATCTCAAGTGTTGTCTACTGTTTGGCCCCCACCATAAAATAGTCAAGTCAAGCTTGGCACTATTGGCACTATCCCAACCAGACATAGTTGTAAGCCCAGCTATAAACCCAATACCTGGGACAAAAATGGAGGAAGTCATAGGGCTGTCAATAAATTGCATCCAACCCCCAGCCCAATTCATATCTTTGTGATTCTGATAGATCAGCTTCACCCTTCGCCAGCCTAACTTTCGTGAGAGTACTACCTTTCTAGTGATGCTTTACACAATTAGAGGGTCCGAAACATGTCAGACGTCTTCGTCAAGTGTCGGAACTTGCGTGGTGCATTCAGTAGTAAACTGAATTGACACGCAGGTCCTCGGCCGATCGCAGGTAAAGCATCCGAGCGCCCAGTGTTTGCATGTGCTTTGTGACGCAGAAACAGGCGACGCGTCGGCGGTGGACGCAAGGATTGCAGCAGGCGTATCGAACGCACACGCCATATGACACCATGAGATATTCACGATGATTCTAGGCGGCGTGTAGGGCTACGTGATGGGATGAACGCGGTGAAAACAGAGGGGCGGGAGCTTATCTAACGATAACGTTGCGGAATTCCCAGGGTTCCCGATTCGCCGGCTGGTTTCGCCTATCGTTGAAATTTCTCGTTCTTTTCCTTTCCACCCACTGCACACTCGTCATCACCGTCCTTCTTGCCGTAGACCTCTTAAAGATGTCGTTCATCGCTCGTCGTACTGTTCTATCCTCGGCGCGCGTCGCCACTAGGCAACAGGCTCAGCCTCGCGCTGCCTTTGCCGCTCGCAACGCTGGTGTCCGTTTCAACTCGACCGCTACACCCAAGTCCGGTGGGAGCAGCGGCCTCCTCATCGCTGTTGGTCTCGCTGCTGCTGCTGGCGGTGGCTACTACGTCTACACCTCTTCTAGCGACGAGGCTCGCACCGCCAAGACTGCTGGCAAGGAGGCTCTCCAGGTCGGCAAGTCCTTTGCTGGATTCGTCCCCAAGAAGGAGGACTACCAGGAGGTCTACAACAAGATCGCCGACCTCTTGGACACTGACAACTACGATGGTAAGCATTCTTTCTACTCTTTTTATGTGCTGCTCGATGTTGCTGGGCGCGCTTTCGCCGTTCCGCCCCTGCTTGTGATCAGCCCAACCCCGTGGGAGACCCCACTCAAACGAACGGCACCGCTTATGCTACTAATTAACCGATCTATGATTGGCTGACGGGTGAATTCGCTTTATTCTTTGTTTTATTGGCCGTTTCAAGATGGCAGCTATGCTCCCGTCCTTGTCCGTCTCGCCTGGCATGCGTCTGGCACGTACGATAAGACTTCCGGCACTGGCGGCAGGTGAGCACCCATCCAGCCTCCACTCTTTACCATGTGATAAACACCATTGTGCTTATCGTCAACCCTCGAATTTCCTCACACCATTTCCGCACGGTCTTCACACCAGCAACTATGCCACTATGCGCTTTGAGCCCGAAGCCCTCCACGGTGCTAACAACGGCCTGAACGTTGCCCGTAATCTCCTTGAGCCCATCAAGGCCGAGTTCCCCTGGATCTCCTACGGCGACCTTTGGACTCTTGCCGGTGTCGCTGCCATCCAGGAGATTAACGGTCCCAAGATGTGAGTATTCTCATCATTTCCTCGGATGACTCACGTCATAATGCTTCCCTTGTTATATGAACTGATCCGTCTGTTTTTCGTTCTCCTTCATCTCCGTCTCTGCTTTCTTTTCTCCGTTGTGATTCATGTGAATGATAATGCGACAATAGCCCGTGGCGCCCTGGCCGTATCGACGGTTTCACCAAGGATGCTACCCCCGATGGACGTCTGCCCGACGCTGCCCAGGGCCAGGACCACATCCGCAACATCTTCTACCGCATGGGCTTCAATGACCAGGAGATCGTTGCCCTCATTGGTGCACATGCCATCGGTCGCTGCCACCCTGACCGGTTTGTCGTTCTCTATCCTTCTGACGAAAGTAGAGATTAACGTCGATCCGCGTAGCTCTGGATTCGATGGCCCCTGGACTTTCTCCCCTACCACTTTCACTAACGACTTCTACACTCTGCTGGCCAATGAGAAGTGGCAATGGCGCAAGTGGTCCGGCCCCAAGCAGTATGAGGATGCTAAGACCAAGGTTTGTTCTCTCCTGTCCCTCTCTCTGTTGAGGATTTTAGACTGATACCCCAATCTCATCCCAACAGACCCTCATGATGCTGCCGTACGTCCACCATCTGTCTTGTCTCGTATAATTGCGCGCGAGCTGCCGTTGAACCGATGTCTGACTTGCATATTACCATAGTGCCGACTACGCTCTCGTTCAGGACAAGAAGTTCCGCGAGTGGGTCAACAAGTATGCCAAGGATGAGGCCCTCTTCTTCAAGGAGTGCGTTTCTTCCCTCTCTTTGAACGACAGATGAATCATTTAGCTAACTTGCTACCGTATGACAGCTTCTCCAAGGTCTTCGCGACCCTCCTCGAGCTCGGTGTCCCCACTGCTCAGTTCACCACCTCTGAGCCTTGGGAGATGAAGAACTCCACCGAGAAGTAGACGTCAACTTGCTTGCAGTCGATGATGTTAATGTCTTGTGTGTGTGTGTGTTCTTGGTATACATTATTGCCTCGTCTCGGCTTGTCTCGTGCTACTTCTCCAATCTATAGACAGTAGAGTCCTGCTCGGTCCCTTGTCCCGCCGTAGAGTTTCGCTCGAATCGACTAGATGTTGGTAGAACAAAAATATAAAGTTTCCGAGTTTTTGGCTAGTTAGCGCATTTGGTCCGCTCTCACTCATTATCCCCTTGCTGTCTGACCTCTCCTGTCGGTTGCCCGCCTTTAGCTCAGGAGTTGCTGTTGTTGTCATGCCATGCCCGGTGATGTTGATCCCGTTCGTCGTCGATCTGTATCAGCCATGAGGCGCGCACAAGAATGAATGGTGTCTCATGGCGGGATGGCGAATCAGTAGGTTGGGTTAGTCATGAGGGGGAGCATGGACAAAGGGAACTGTAGGTCACCAGGCAAGGACAATAATTCAGGAGCGCGCCAAGCTTTGTGTTTCATAGGAGGTCTACTGCTCCTATAGCTGACCACCTAACGCGCTGGAGGCAACACACGTCTTCCTGGGACTGGTGGAGGTCATAATGACGCGGCGTGCGGGTGGGTTGACCCGAAACGGTCCGACCGCCGATCTCGATTCAGGCCCCACATCTCCAGGTCTGAACACCGAACCCGATCACATTCAGGAGAAAAAACCGTCGGGAGTGGTTTGAAACAAAAGCGAGAAAGAAAAGAAAGCAGGAGGACATCGCATATCTCCCGCGCACCTAACCCTGCCCGCCGCAGCGGACTACGCCCCCCAAAAAGGTTGTTGGGGAAAATCTGAATCCATCACAGGGAGAAGAAGAAAAACGAGAAAAGGCAAAGCAAGCGAGAGAGAGGCGCGCGGGCAGGTGTACTGACCGCTCCCATCGTTAATAGCGGACTCTGAGCTCGATTAGGCAGAATAGAATTGCACTCCGTGTGGGGTGTGTGAGTGTGAGTGATTTTTTTCTTCTTCTACGGCACTCTCAGGACTTGATTGATTGTCTTGCATACATAGCTTGAGAAGCAAAGCGAGGCGAGGAAGCAGAATGTGTGGATCGCCCACCCGAACGACGTCGGTGTCCTAAAGAAGACATTCCTTGGGCAAGTCAAAATAGCCAAACTTACGGTAACGCCGAGAGAAAGAGCCAGAGATGATGACGAATAGCTCTTCCCGTAAAACACCAAGCCACCATCTGTGGTAGAAGAAGAATTTCCAAATAGCCCGGAGAGCCAAGAGAAGGGTCGTGCGCGCCAGGTCCCATTATCACATTGCACTCCCGTTTCATTCCGTTTGAGCGATGCATACGATTAATTCATCAAAGCAATGGCATGGTGATCAATCTAAATCTCAGACGGAGAAACACACCCGCTGAGGCAGTGTATCGCGGAGGATTGGCAGGGTTCAGTCGTTTGATTTGTTGTCTTGGATAGGGTGCAATTGTTCCCCCAGAACTCAGAAATGAGACACCTCAACTTGGCTATATTTAGTAAGAAAGGCCTCTCCCTCGATCTCATGGGAGAACGGGTCGCGGTCACACTATACGTAGGCAGGATTCGAAATAGAAGACTAAGGGAGAACGAAGAGTGTGAAAAGAGTGGAAATGAGGGTGAAGCGGGAAACGAATGATAGATAACATCCATTAAGGTAAAACACAATTGGACGGTGCGGGGTTTGTCCAGGGATGATGAGGCAAGACTTTTCTGTTCGTCGTTCTTTCTGATGGAAAGGAATTGATCGTCGGAAAATAACCCCCCCTCATCAATTACTGTCTGTGTTGCCGTTGACTATTTGCATGCTCGCTTGCGAATACAGTCGTGAATCACCACCCACAGCCGAAGAGACCGCACCCGGCAGCCTCGGGGGACGGAGTCTGTGGATGTTGTTGTGTCAGAGGCGCATTAGTGAGGAAACAGCAAGGTGTATTCCAATAACCATAGCGGTGGAGTCGACGAGAGGGGATTGGAGGGGAGGGTAGACGTTATCGAGTCAGTTTTGTTCGCTCAACTGATCGGGTCGTACCAGCCTACAATGCGGGAAAGATGAAGACGTACTTGACGCTTAATCACCTATGATATCAAAGCGTACGAAGAGGGCTAGTTAGAATATATGCTCAACTTAGCGAGCGTGTGGGGTATGTCACTCACCTCGATATCTGCTGCTGCCATGGCATTTCCCACGGGCAAAGCACTCGCACTCATGACGACGGCGGCGATGACAGAGAAGACGATAGAAAACTTCATCGTGGTATCCGCTAGTGGGTGGGTAGGGGAGGAGTAAACCTGCTTGTTTCGTGGCAAGGTGTGGAGAGGAAGGGGGGAACGGTTGTGCTCCACTAACACACGTCGCAACAGCAATTTATGAATACCATTCTGTCGGCAATCAATGTGAGCGGTGGAGCGCGAATTGCGCGTGGGTGTGGATGATGTGGCTGAACTGGCGTTTCATCGGGACTCGAGGCGTTATCTCGATATTTCTGGCTCAGTTTGTATGGTCTCATCAGCGGGCCACATCACATTTGATGTCGAGGACGACAACGACGATAATTGCACACAGTGTAGGCAGGCACGCAGGGAGGCAACGAGCGGGAGGGCCGCCCGGATGGAGTACTCCAGTCCGAAGGCTTCTGAATCTGAGGCTGCCTGAAGAAGAAGCATTTCGGGGGCAAAAATGTGAGTTCGAATGTCTCACTCCACAGGGAGAAGACGGCTCATTTGCATCTGAATAAAGGTTCCGATCGTGCGCCTTCCCTCCCTCGATCCTTAGGCCGCAGAGTTCGCTCGATGGCTGGGTGGGAGAGAAGAAGGGATCGGAAGCGGAACACTCGACACAGGACAGCTGGAGAACAAGATCTGATTTTCCGCCCGGTAGAACAATGGGGGAAGCTCAAAAGGCACCTAGAACACTCATAAATGCTATTATGACCGAGGCGTGATAGATTGACTGGCGCTGGAAAGGTGTGAAACAGTTCCACAGGAAGCGCTCTGACCGCGATACGGTTGCACGACGACTGTTTCAAGTTACTGCAAAGGCGGGTATATTCCTCCACATACACCGAAAAATGTCAAAAATGTCAGCGCTGATCACGTGAAAGGTTGAGAATGTTGTCTGTTAAAAGCAAATAACACTTTTCACCCTGTATGCTGCGCAATCTCGAAGGCAGTGTTGTCGGTCCAGAGGAGGAAGATGGTTGTGTTCCTGAGCGCTTTTGAAGTGTTGAGGGTCTTGCTGGCGCTGTTGGTCGCTCCTTCCGATACCATCGGAGGAAATGAGCTAGGGATGAGCGGCCATTGTTCGCCTTGTTCACTAATTTTGTTCTGAATGCATCACAGGGGAGGCGCGAATCGAGAGCAGAAAAGCAGATAATCGGGAGCAACAACACCCCTGCATAAGGTTCATCAGCCACACATTTTATTTATTCAGATCTGTCCTATCTCATTTCCCGCCCTCGGTTTCATCATCTCGTTCATATATCCTTATAATCTCCGACCAACCTTTTGGTCCCAACCACTTACTCGACTCTCGACACCTCGCTCGTTTCTGTGGCTGTCTGTCCTCGTTCAGGTCGTCGTCCTCGTCGGCTGCCTCTTGACTATGCCAGCTCTCAGAAAGTTCCTCTCTGTCGGTCGTCTGCGCAACTCTCATGCCAGCGATGCACCATCTCTCAAAGCCTCCGAGGTTGATCAGGATGTCCCCCCAGTCCCTCAACTTGCACCTCCCATCGTGAACGAAGCCCCTAGCACTGTCAATCCCATAGCTGTTCCTGAATCCGAGCCCAAAGCACGGCGGTGGTGGTCTGCGTCGCGCAAACCTAAAGCTCTCCCACCATCAACAACTCAGGCTTCAGCTCCGCCTCCAACCACCCAGCAGAATAACAAGGCAACAACATCGCAGCAGTTTAATTATTTCATCGATGTTCTGCCCAACGAGCTCGTTATCGCCATCCTCCAATGGTACTTGGAGCCTCGAGACTTGCTTGCCTTTGGCCAGGTGTGTATATATGCACCTCGCTGCCTGTCATCACCATCGAACACCCTCTCTAACCTATCACATATGTCCTTCTTCTTCCTCAGACATGTCGCCGTCTGCGTTCCCTGTCGTACGACGTGGTTGCGTGGATGCATGCCATCGAGGGTGACAACGCGCCTTTGTTCAGGCCCCGCCCCTACCCCCTCCGATATTGGAGATCCCCTTCCTCGCCTCCCACACACAATCATCCCATTCACAATCTTCAAGGCCCTTCGTTCCTAAATTCAGCTCATGGGAACTCTCCCGGCGCAGTCGATTTGCACAACTCCCATTCAGCTTCTTCCACGGCTCATCATCAATTTGGCTCACAGTACCACGAACCAATCCAAGTTGAGACGTCCCGGACGCCACGCGAGCGAGGCACTTGGGCGCTGGCGGCCAGGGGAGACTGCACCTTGCATCCCCGCCAGCGTTATCTCGAGGCCTGCAGGGTGCAATCTAGGCTCGCCCAACCGAGACCTGCTGTCCGCGTCGCCGCCGTCGTGCTGGAGCGATGCCCTGCATCGCAACTCATCGCGTTCAAAATGACTCCGGGCGGCGAGATGCTCGTCATCTGGCTCAAGAGCAAGATTATCGTCCAGGACTTGCGCAGTGGCAGAGTGTGCAACTTGTTGATTCCCCTCGACAAGCGGCCTCGGTGTTCCATGATGGCGTTGGAAATGTTTGAGCAGGAGGATGGCACACAAGGGTTGCTATTGGCCGGGACTTTCAGGTACGCGCCGCCGCTTCTCTTCCTCATTATCTCGTTTTCTCTCGCTTTTCGCTTCTTTGTTGTGTGTGTGTATGTTGAGGGTCGTAACCGTTCCCTGGCTGATCACCCTTCCTGCTCGTTCTTCAGGGAGGCTTCCAAATTATCGGTCTTGTTTCTCCCAAATAGTCACTTTGCCAAGGACGGTTCCAGAGAGGTCGAAATTGGGTCTGTCATTATTGAGCATGGTATCCGCTTCATGGGAGTGTACCTCTCCGCACACTACCTCATTATCGCCGAAGGGGACGACTCGCGACGTGAAGTTATCTCCACACTCCGGATCGTGGACCTGACATGCGGGGCTTCGGAGACGATCAAACATCTTACCATGGTACGTGTTTCCCGTTCTCCTCGATATTTTTGTGTTGTAACGTCGCATGTCCCCCTGCTCACCACCACGTTTACTAGGGCGTACCGCATCAGATGGAAATTTACAAAGACCGCTTCCTAGTGATCCCCCACAATCGTGATGGTCAATGGAGGATGTCTACGCTTGCCATCCATCTACCTCGAGGCCGTGGTGTCAACCCAGACGCCGCCGCATCCAATCCATTCCCCTGTTTGTTTGAGCGCGAGCATTCGGCGCTCGCCTTCGTTCCTTCGGCACTGTATTCTTCTCAGCTCGCCCGCGCGAACAGCCAACTTGGTCCCGACCCTGCCGACTACTTCCAACACTCCCTCCATGACATTGTTCCTTCCAGCGAGCAGCATTCTGAGCCCAGCCCGGATTTCCGCTTCTGGTTCTTCGGGAACCTGGATGCGAACTCGTCGAATGATACGCTAATTAACGGTGCGGTGACGCTCGAAGTCTCAGCGCAGGACCTACGCGCCACAATGCGCATGGCGTCGGCCACGGTTCCACGGACGTCCAAATTACCTCGAAATCCATTGTCTACTTCGTTGTCATCCTCTCCAGAATCTGCGCTAGCTTCGACGATACCGAACCACCCAGGCCTGCACGCGATCGAGGCTGCCGCGCTCGTGAGCATCCAGCGCGCCATGCTACTTCCCGAAGGCCGCATGAAAACCCGTTCTCGACGTGACGCGTCCGCTACCACGGGAGCCGGCGCTGGCACTGATGGCACTGCGGATGCTGACGCCCGATTCTTGCGCGCGGCACGCACGGCGTACACCACGCATTGTGCACCGGGACGCAAGCGGATGCTGAGCAACGTCTGGTGCGATGTGGGCCCTGCTGCTGCTACGACGGGGCTCACGCTCTCGGAGTATACGCACCCGGACGACAACGAAGCGTGGAGCCCGACGGGTGGAGGATCTTCGAGCAAGTTGGAAGTGCTCCGCAAGCCGATTTATCTTGCGTCGCCAGCGAGCAGAGACAGGAAGGACAGCACTGTGCATGGGCATGAGAGACCACGATCGGGCTCGTCGGCGGCGGCGGTAGCAAATGGGCAAGCCCAGACACAGGCACGGAAGCTGGACGCGTTTTTCGAGTATGGTGGTAACAATAACGATCCTGCCAAATCGAGAAAGGAGAGGAGCAGCAGCGTGTCGTCAAAGAAACAGAAGGGCAAGGAGAAAGCCACGAACCCTCCCCCGGTCCCCTCCCTCACTTCGTCCTCCTCCGCGGCAGGTACGCAGAAGCGCACGTCGCGATCGTCATCCTACTCGTACCACCCTTTGCTCGTGCATCAGCCAATGCAAGGCAAGCATGGGTTTGTGTGGAGCGAGATTAGTGGCGCTGTTGCTGTGCTCTCGTCCTCACGTATTTCTCCCGAAGCCCGAAGCTCCACCGATAGCGATGGTGATTCGGAGATGTATACCATCACTGTCTACGAATTCTGAACTGACTCCAAAAAATACTGGTTGCTAACCGTGGACATTATCACGTTCCTTCTTTCTCTCTCTTTCTTTCTCCCTCTCGCTCACTCCCTTTGTCTGTTTCAACTCCTGCCATAAACGGCTGAATCGCCTGTCACGATCCCATATCTGATTGTGATCGATATCACATTCAGACCAAAACAATCCCTACACTTATTATTCATCTACTCCTTTCTCTCTCCCTCTGGTCTATATGATACTTCACCATTATAACTCCAACTCATACTCTCCCTCTCTACGCTTTTGCGATATTCTGTGTTCTTTCCGACTTTCGTGCTTTCGTCGTCATCATCAAAACCCCCTCTTTCGTCGCTATCTCCCCTTTGTCTGTTGTCTTGTTTTCGTTATCCCCTCCTCGTCTTTTCGAGATATCCCCGGTGTAGCTTTTAGTATTTTGAGTACCCCCTCTATCAAATGTGTTCTCGGTTCTTGTGACTTAATCCTTGCAGTCTCGTAATGGGACACTCTTTCTGTATAAAAGCGGTTTAAAAATTTAATAAATGGACCAAGATTACGGATTAAACTTGTAAAACGCGTCGCGATTGCAGAGTTGAACCTAGCAACGCGGTGCAAAGAGTACAATGCGCGACAGACGTCAATGTTTACAAAACCAAACAAGGCCAAACTCTGTGAGTCTTTGTGCTTCCTGTCATCATCTGGGCAGCCGATGTCGGTCGCAGTGCCGACGACACCACGTCGCTCCATCTTCTACGCGCATCCTCAGGGGGTCAACTCGGTGCCAGCGCTGCCACCGTTGGGCCTCGACAAGTCTCCATCCCTTCGTGCCGCCTTGCACCACCAACACCAACATGGCCCGCGTGCGGGCGATCAGGCCCACGACGGCGCGTCCTTCTTCTCCCGACCGATGCTATCGCATAAAAAATCCCTCCCACCACTCATGCAGACCACCCCTATCACGTCCACGAGCGCGATGAATCTTATGGACCAGACCGCGACGGCTCCTGCGCGACTACCCGCGGGTAGTGGTCACACGAGCTCGAAACGCCAGCGTGGTCTTGTTTCCGAGGATAATGACTATGATGAGGAGGCAGAGTATCGCAAGCGCCAGAGAGCAGCAGCTCGTGTTGGTGAGCGCGATGGTGGTGTTGGTGTTTCCGGCTCTTCGTCCCGTCACTCTGCAAAACGTGCCCGTCACTCACCTCAAAAGGGTTCAACCATTTCTGCCGCTGCGATGGCTCTGTTGAACTACGCTCACGATGACCAAGGGGACGAAGACGACGAACCTGTTATTGTTGAAGACGTTGCTGTGAAACCTTCCTCATCCCGACAAGCGAACCGGCCACCTCCCCCTCAACAACCCTCGACTGCATCCCTCAAGCGTGCACGCCCAATGAACTCGCCTGCTCGTCCATCCGCGGAACCCTCGTCAAAGAAGTCCAAGTTAGATAAACGTGCTGCCGCCGCCGCTGCTGCTGCTGCTGACACTCAACGAGTGGATCCGGACGAGTTCGAAAAGCGGTTCCGAGAGAAGTACTCGAAAGCCTTTCCAGGCTGGAAGTTCTACTTTGACGGCATTGATGGGCCTGCGAGATCATCGCTCGCGAATCGAACTCAACAGCTGGGCGCGGTACGCGTATACACCCCTTTCCTCTACCGTGGGATCATACTTATCCTCTATCTATCTTGTAGCGCGTAGAGGACTTCTTTTCTGCATCGGTCACTCACTTTATCACCAACAAACCAGTCCCTACGGCTCAAGATCTCGCGGCATTAGAGAACAAGGAAAACGCGCCTGCTCCTCGATCAAGAGGACAGTCTGCTGGCCCTCTGCGAAGCCCAATCAAGCTGCGACCTACTATCAATAAATATGACCCACTTGTGACGAAAGCTGTCCACTTCAACATGAAGATTTGGGACGAAAAGAGTACGTGATATTATTGTGATTGCTCAATCTCATGAACGTGGTGATTGAACTGTGGTTTCCAGAACTTGACAACATCCTTTCTCGTATCATCTCTCCCTCTCTTACCAACAAGACTACCTCTGCTGCCCACACGGCTCGCGTGGACAAACAAGCTTCACTATCATATCTCCTCGAAACCGAACGCAACACTGGTGTCACCCATGAGCGCGATCCCAACGCTCAACGCCAAGACTACTGCTACTTTCCCAAGAACACATACTGGCTTCTCATTGAGGACCTCGAAGGGACGCATGCTCCAATGATCGTCAAGGATTATGGCCGCTGGAAGCCGCGTTCAAAGAGTGCCGTGAAGCCTTCCACTTCGAATAGCTCGCGAAAGCGGAAGCTTGGGCTTGAGGAGGAACCTGAAGAGGATGAGGATGAAGAGGATCCTCCCTGGCCCCTGCTGCGCGATGGTGTTGGTCGGGCAAAGGCCGACTGGGCTCAGGGGAAAGTCAGCGACTCGAATGACAAGCTGCCAGCAGATGCTCCCTCTAGCCTCGATGATCGCCATGGTGGCGATGTCCAGCTGGAGATCCCTGCACTCAGCGATGATCAAGCCGGGCATGACGCACGTCAAGAAGATAGTGTGACGGATGCTGGAGGTGATGACGAACCAGCTCCCCTCGATCCTCAGATGCTTCGCCGCACTGCGTCCATGGCAGACATTGGTCGCCCTCTTACTATTCACCCTGCTGCCCTCCATCACCGCCCTCCAACCAAGTACGACCAAAAGACTCTGCTCCGCGGTGCCGACCGCGAGTACAACGCCGCGTCCCTCAACTCCATGACGATTACTTCGCACATCAACAGCACTACTTCGCATGCCTATGGCACCCAAGAATTAGGACCCGGATCGCGTCAGCTGGAAAAGCGCCTGCATCAGCAGGTCCTTACGCGTGCTGCTGTGGGGGGTGGTCAGGGCTCCACTGCTTCAGGCTCGGGGTATGGTGGAGTGCTTTCTGGCCCGACGCTCTCGCGCAAGTCATCAACGCTTTCGGTGATGAATCCGCGTACCATGCTGAGGAAGGCGAAGAGCACGACGACGCTGCGATCGAGGAGTGGGCCTGCATCGAGAGCGCGCCTTCCTAGTCGCGAGGAGGTCAAGAAGCCAGGGTATTGTGAGAACTGTCGTCAGAAGTTTGAGGATTTCACTAAGGTGAGATTGGCCTTTCCGTTCTTCCGCATTATTGCCTTGATGGCGCTAACACATGCTTTTGCCCCCCTCTAGCATATCTCTTCCAAACGACACCGTCGTTTTGCAGACAACGATAACAACTTTTCCGCATTGGACGAGATCTTCCGACGCCTCGCACCCCAGAGCTCTGACAATCTGTACGATGAGCCAGAGCAGCTCGATGATGCAGAGGACGACGACGACGAACTGGAGATTGTCGGTGGACCCTCGAATCAAGGCTCTGATGCAAAGTTCTTTGACGAACAGTTCAAGCGAGGCATGCGCCGCCGCTCGAGCCAACTCAAAGAACAGCAGCAACGACAACAACAGGAGCAGGAAGAGGCGGAGTCTCACTATGCAATGTCGTTGGGTATGGACTTGACGTACCCCGATCCTCACTCAGCGCACAGCACCTACGGCTTCCTTCAGGACGGTGTTGGCACTGATGATCCTTTCATTGCATGAGCTCCTCGAGTTCTCCCCTATTCCTCTCCCTTCACTTCCTCCACGACTCTCTTCGTTCTCTCTTCACTTGTCGCTTTTTCGACCCGTTTTTCGACCAGCTTTCGTTATTGGATCATTCGCCATTTGATTCATTTTAACTTTATTCAACTGCATTTTCTTTCTCTATCGCATTTCATGCATCATTCTGTTTTTCAAGTTTCCTCGTTACATCCATTCTGCGCTTTCCTCCTCCGCTTTTTCATTATTCTCATCCACACGCGCGCGTCCCTCCAACGACCGACTCTGTATTCCCTTCTGGCTGCTCTTTTTTACCCGTCATTGCATCATTCTAATGGCTAGAGGCACCTCACTCATCATTAGCATCAACCCAAGCATCCATACCAAGTCATGCACACATGCCTCAGCATCATACTGTACACTAGCTAGAAGCGGAATCTTCAAGAGTGTCCAAGTTACGAGAAAATGTTTGTATGATTGAGAAAGTAGCAACATTCGAAAGCAATCAAGAATAGCAGAAGAGAGCACAGAGCGAACAGACGATGTCTTGAGCAGGTACGAGGAAACAAGCGAGTGATAGTACAATAACGGAACAGTTCGGGAAGCAGAGATTGAGTCAAGTATATGTTTACAAACGCGCGAGCCTCGAAAGAGCAGAAGCGTGATCGTCAGTTGGCCAGATCACCCTTTCATCAAGCTTCATCGCGTCCAGCACGTCCTTCGCCAAACCCGCCTTGAGGATCCCAAACACCCCGGTCTTGGCGAGCGGGGCGACCTTTTTAGCTTGTGCATGGGCGGCAGCGAGTAGGTCATCGGCTACCTGGTCGATGAGGCCAATTTCGGGAGTGGCGAGCTCTTTGGCTGTCCAGCGATGTGTTTCGAGGATCGTCTTACGGATGATTGCGGATTCCGGGAGACGGTAGTTGATGATGGCATTAACGCTGGTAGGGAGAGGAGCTCCAAGGAGGCGCTGTGGGCAGGAGAGTGACGAATCAGGAGACGAGTTAATGAGTGCGCAGATATCAAAATGAGTCATGAGGAGAGGAGAATCTAGCACTCACTTCGTTCATGGAGCACCAGGCCTTACCGCTGGTTATGATGCGATAGTCGCAGACAAGGGCGAGGATGAAGCCACCAGCGAATGCATGGCCGTTGATCGCTGCCACGACGGGGACTGGATGTGAATTTTGTAATGTGAAGATCGAGAGAGATATTTAGTCGGATATACCAGCATCAAGACGCATCCGATCAAGTGAAGATAAGGTGACATACGTGGGAAGGTCAGGAGGCGGCGAAGGATGGGGTTGAAGGAGTCTATGATAAATGCCACTGAGCAATAGTTGGGGAGCACATTCTATGCAAGTCTGATCGTCTAATTTGACTCACCTCGCGCAAAGCTAGGAACAGTGCTGAACTCATCAAAGTCCAACCCTATATCGAGATGGGAGTGGGAGCTCTCTCGTTAGTCCGTGAGTGTCGGCGAGGATATTCCAGACTCACCGTTGCAGAAAAATTTCTTTTGGCTCTTTTGTCCTGTAAGTACCAGGGCACCAGGAAAGCCACCCTTCTGTCTCCATTCTTTCTCCACATGGTCAAGAGCGGGCATCAGGCAGTTCCAAATGAAGTGGGAATGCAGGCGGTTTTCGGCTGCGCTGTGCATCTCGAGCTCCCACACATCGGGGTCGGATTGGGCCAACGTGGCCAGAGCCTTGTCTGATGTAGAGCCAAGGGGGAATTGGATAACAGAAGTTGTACTCATGATGATGATGCGCCGACAGTGGCGAAGAGATAACAAATAGAGGAGAGCGAGATATGCTTTCGGGAGTTACCAACTACACGAGTAAGGGTAAACGGGCGGATATACGAGACGTAAACCGTTGGCAACGTTTCTCTGAATCCAGGATCCTGGGCCGGTTGAAAGCCGGAGTGTGTGGGCAGGCCTTTGTTTGGCCAGTGCAGCGGCCACAACACGTCAAAACAACTGGGCTTCTTGCCGCGGGGCGTCCTCTCACCCAACAGCATACCCCCTACGATGCGCTCTGCTACGCGTTCTTCGCTCGGGAAGAGGAGTATCTCGCTGCGCGATATATCTCCGTCACCTTCCACGAGCTCGGTGGACTCGAATAAGCGCTTAAAGTCGTGTCCGTCGCTGACGACCACCTTGGTCGCGATCATCGATAGCCCCAATGCGAACAAGGAGAACATCGCCCCTCCTCAAGAGGAGGTGGACCTTCTTTCCACGCCTAGTCGCAGTCTGAGGTCCCAACGAAGCATCAGGAATTTTTCGGCGCGCCGGCGGGCCAACTCAACAGGTTGGTTGACCATCGCGTCTAACTGTCGCGATATTGGAGCTTAACTGATTCATTCGATCACCACATAGCCTCTAGCGATGTGTTCGACGCGTCGTTTGATAGTTTCGTCACCCCTCCTCCCACTCCCATGCACGATGATGACCTGTCATCTGAACATGGCCTTGGTGACCGTATTCCCGCACCCCAATTCTCCCCCGTCAAAAATGCTTCCCGTCAGCTGGATGCTATGTCTCTTGCTCCCTCTCTGCACGCTCGCGCGCGTGCTCTGCTCCGATCTACGACGGAGTCTTTTGGCGTTGTTGGCCGAGCTAAGGAGCGAAAATTCATCACTGACTTCCTGCAGCCGTTTGTGGATGGGACATCTTCCTCAAGAAGAAAATCTGAGGATACAACCCTCTACATCTCAGGATCGCCGGGGACGGGCAAAACTGCCTTGGTGTCGTCCATCGTTTCGGGTATGACAGGAGACGACGTTCGCACGGCTTACATCAATTGCATGGGTCTCAAGGACATTAATGTCCTTTGGGGCCGTGTTCTTCCTGCTCTGGGAGAGACGAGTACGAGCGCAAAGGGCAAAGCGTCCACTTCAAACTGGAATCGCTTTGAGAAAAAACTGAAAGAGGCGAGCTTCAAATGGTATGCTCTGATTGGTCGTCCATGCACCGCCATATTTGCTCATTGTTCAACATCTTGTAGTGTGCTCGTCCTTGATGAACTGGATGCGTTTGGGGCGTCTGCTCTTTCAACAATCTTTGGCCTACCCGCAAGATTCCCTGCTTCTTTACGTATCATTGCCATCTCCAATGATCTCACTCAGAGCATCAATTCCCCCACTCTCTCTATTCATCGGCCATCTCTTACTCTTGCATTCACCGCTTATGATGCTGCTGAGATGCAGGAAATCATTCGTGGGCGCTTGGCTCTGCTGTGTGATGACGATGAGGCTGTACGCCACGACGAGAAGGCGACAGCTGCTGTGATTGCGAAGGTGATACAACCCGCCGCCCTTACACTTCTAGTGAAAAAGGTTTCCTCCCAAACAGGCGATATTCGCCATGCCCTGGAGGTTTTACGTCGGGCGCTAGACCTCGCCGCTCCCATGACCAATATCTTGGAGGATCCCATCCCTCCATCGCCGATTGGAATGAAGCACGTAATCGACGCGGTAAAACGCACCCCCAAGAACGCAGTGGCCTCTGCTTCCACCGGTGCATTCCCTTCAGGTCCTGCGAGGCCTGCCAATGCTCTCGATAATAGTATTGCGTCATTGAGCCTCCAAGCTCGTTTCGTCCTCATCGGGATACTCCTCGCCCGCCGACGCACCGCTCATGATCTTCCCCTCGATACTCTTTCTGCCTCCTCGTCTTTCTCCTTCTCCCTCCCCACTCCAGGTTCCACACCGTGCACACCTACGAAGCCCAAGATGCGGCGAGCGACCTCCAGCTTCGGTTCTGATGCACCCTTGAGTCCATCAAAAGTGTATTCTTTGTACTCGAGCATCCTACGTGCGTCAGCATCAGCGCCACTCGACCCGGTATCACGAAACGAGTACACGGATCTCCTGGGCGTTCTGGAGACTGCGTCACTCATCTCGGTACCCACGATCTCCTCTCCCTCTCCGACCAAGCTCAAGCGCGGTCCTGCCAGGAAGTCGGCTTCGTTTGGCAGCGGCCTATCTGGGTCTCTCAAAGTGCGAGAGGACGCCGGGAGCCTTGTGCTTATTCCCGGCGAGGACGATGTACTTCGTGCATTGCTTGACAGTGCGAACGGCGGTGTCTTGGATGCCGAAATCACCAAGACTTGGGAGAGGGAGACGAAGAGGATCGAAAAAGCCATCGCAAGCCGTGCTGAGGCAGCACTAGCTGAGCCTCCTGTAAGCCGTGATGAGCTACTATAAACGATTTCTGGGGACCATCATTCTGCGTTGACTTTGGTGTAATGTCCACCAACACAGGTTTGCTCTTGCTCTTATCTTATATATTTCAAGTTGTTTCCTCTTCATTCATCTTTTATATTCTCTCGCAATTGTCCATCTGCTTTGTCACCATGTTACTTTGACCTTACAATGGGTTTCGTGTTTCTGTTTCCCTATCACCATCATCATCTAGTTTTCATCCTCCTTCAATGCTTTCTTCACACCTTGCTTTGTTTCTTCACACCCAAGCCCTACATTCACGACTTCATAGCCTCTCGCATTTATGCTCTCAACATTCAACGCCTTCTCGTTTTGTACACGCTATTTCATAGCACATTCTCACTGTCTGTCATCCTTTTCTGAGATGACCTGTTCCCCCATGTCGTTCAATAATCAGTTGTTAATACCAAATGCCATACATGCGATCCCCCCCAGATTTGAATGGAAAATGGCGATAATGAATGTCTGTTTATCCATCGCAGGTCTTTATGAGCCACCATAAGCATTGTCATCTCATGTTTGGATCTACAAACATCCGTAATCAGTTCTCCATCCATCCATCCATCCGTCCGTCCATCCAATTTGGTTCCCCCACATTCCAATCGTTTTCTCTCCTTGAGAAGCATTTCTGTAAAGATATCGTCGTAAACCAACACAACTAGCATTGACATTCTACCGAAAGGTATCTGCCACTTCAGCCCGTTCCGCGATATCTCCCCGAGTCCCGCAATCCTTTCCCGTGTTGTTATTTCTGTGGAGAGTCGTTGGGATTATGGTGGGACATCCTAGCGTTCAATCGCCAATCGGATAAGCCTCCGCGGAACTTAAGGGACATTAATTCCATTACCTCTTCCACTACGCCCATTGTCTAGCCCATCAATAAACCCTAGCTCATTTTCGGATGTGCTACGTCGTTATTCCGGCTTTCTTCCTTCATTGATGTATAAGACGTTCTGCTTGTTGTAAACGACCTGTTCCCTAGAAGGCTCTGTTGCTGTGAATCATGTTGCCCCAAACCTCCCTGAATTTTGCGGTACTCTTTGCGTGTCTGAGATACTCGTATGCGATTTCCCTACACAACCAATGTGGAGGCCTAGGCTGGACGGGTACGGGCACTTGTGATGCAGGGCTTACTGTGAGTGATCAAGCTGCTCCCCCTGGAGACTAGATCCGATGTTAACTCTTTGCGCAGTGCGTTGTCCAAAATGTCTATTACTCTCAATGTCTTCGTGAGTCATAATACTGTGTGTGACCAACCTTGTGTGGGCTAATCCTTTCTTCAAATCTTTGTTTTGGATTAGCGTCATCGACGACCGTTTCTGGAACGACTACCACTACTTCAGAGACATCCACGACGTCCGCGACGACTGCAACTTAATCCACGACAACATCAAGCTCTGCTTCATCCTCCAGCACGGTGGGTCCCCCTCGTCTGGTGGGTAATTGTCATCTCGTGTTTGGATATACAAACATCAGTAATTTGTTCTCTTCGAGAAGCATTGATCTGAAGAGATCGTAACCGGGCACAACTAGCATTGAAACTGCACCGAAAATGTATCTGACATTTCGATATCCCCCGCGATATCTCTCCGAGTCGTGCAATTCTCCCAGGTGTTGTTAGCAGTCCTGTGGAAAGTCTTTGGGTTTATGGCGGGACATCCTACCATTCACTCACCAATCGGATAAGCCTCCGCGGAACTTAAGGGATATTAACTGCATTGCCTCTTCCGCTACTCCTACTGTCCAACCCATCCACGAAGAATAAATTCTCGTTCATTTTCGGATATGCTACGTCGTTATTCCGACTTTCTTCCTTCATTGATGTATAAGACGCTCCGCTTGGTGTAAACGACCTGTTCCCTCGAAGGCTCCGTGGCTGTCAGTCATGGCTTTGCGTCCTTTCTTGAAGTTTGCGGTACTCTTTGCGTGTCTGGGATACTCGTACGCGATTTCTATCTACAACCAATGCGGAGGCATAGGCTGGACAGGTTCGGGCACTTGCGACGCAGGGCTTACTGTGAGCGTTCAAGCCGTTCCCCCTAGATACCAGATCCGATATTAACTCTTCAGCGCAGTGTGTTTACCAAAATGACTATTACTCTCAATGTCTTCGTAAGCAACCGGTATCATAGGCAGCCATCCTATTCATGCTAATTCTTTTTGAAATATTCATCGTGGATCAGCGTCCTCAACAACTGTTTCTAGCACAACTAGCATCACTTCGAAGGCATCCACAACATCGACGACGTCATCGACCAAGACAACTGTGACTTCGTCCTCGACGACTACTAAGACTAGCACCACAACGAAAGCGACCACATCAACAACAACATCGAGCTCTGCCTCCTCCTCCGGCACGGTGGGACCCTCTCGTTCGGTGGGCAAGACACCAGCTCTGGGTTGGAATGCTTGGAATGCCTATGGCAGCGGTAAGTCGGGCTTCGATCGAGATTTGGTGAACCCAGATGCCAATCTATTCCGACCTTGCAGGCATCAACCAAAATATCATTCTTCAAACTGCCCAAGCGTGAGGGCCATCGGCACGTAGCATAATTGATAGGCTAAGTTTTGATTCTAGGATGGTTTCAACCGGCTTGGCGGCTGCAGGATACCAATATATAAACGTTGGTAAGTTCTGAGGCAATAAATAAACCCGTAACTCGTTTAACTCACCCATTATGTCGACATTGCACCATAGACGACGGCTGGAGCAATATCACTGGCCGAGACCCCACCACCCAACGCATTATGCCTGACTCCAACAAATTCCCGAACGGAATTGCGTCTCTTGCCTCTTCGATTCATGCACTCGGACTTAAGTTTGGAGTTTATGGGTACGCCAGCGGCGTGGTTATGAAGTGGAGAAGAGCTAACTCCGGACTCATTCAGTGATCAGGGATTAACAACATGTGCGGGATTCCCGGGTTCGCTGTACTACGAGACTATCGACGCGCAAACGTGGAGCGATTGGGGAGTTGACTGTGAGCGGGTTCCTCTTCCCGAGTATTTCTGGTTCAGTTCACTTAGGATCACATTCCGTAGACATCAAAATGGACAACTGCAACGGTACGTTGTTAATTCCTATTCTTTGTCTATGGCTACTGATGCACATATTTTAGTGCCAAGTAGGTCAAGATTAGTTATTCCTCGCCGGGGCTAATGATCGATCTATTTTCATTTGTCAGGCAATTGGACAGATTACTATGTTCGTATTGTTGAATCTTTAACCGTCTCCCAGTCTCTGTGCTTACAAGTTTCATAGACATACACTGACTGGTTGTAGGTATCAAGACTTTGACACGAAGCTGGAGATTATGGGTAACATCTCTTCGTAGCAATTCGCTGAGTGGGCAGCGCTACTATCGCATGACGTGAGTTATGCCAGCGACAGCTCTTGCTAAACACGAAGCGCTGACGCGCAATTACGACGAGAAAAGAACTGCACTGAGCCAAGTCAGTAATCCCATTCGGTACAGTATTTGCAACTGGGGTAACGCTGAGGTGAGCACTATTGAGTTCACTTGATGCTTGACCCATATAGTTTGATGCACCGTAGGTTTGGACGTGGGGGGCTCGTGTGGTCTGTTTATCCTTACCAATAGCATCTGTCTCGGTCTGAAATATCCTGACACTGTGCTTCAGGGCCATTCTTGGAGACTGACTAGTGATGCGACCGATGCTTGGAGTTTCATCACGAGCTCCTTGACTCAGGCTATTTTATACTCCTCGTACAATAACTTCTATGGTGAGCTTCTAGTGTGTCGATGCTGTTCTTCCTGCGACTGAGCACGTTGCGTACAGGGTATGGTGATATGGACATGATGGAAATTGTACGCAACAAGCTATTGGATTATGAACAGTGACTAACCCAGTGTACTTGATTAACAGGGCAACGGCAAGCATCTTCCTACCGAAGTTCGAGACTAATTTGCTGACCGTAGCTGGTACAGGTGGACTCACGATCCAGGAAGAACGTTCTCATTTCGCTGCCTGGGTGTACATGAAGGTGAGACTTCGTTATGCCTCAATATCTTCCATGTGATTGTCTGAGCAAGATTTTGCAGAGCCCGATATTACTCGGAACAAACGTAAGAGCAAAATAAGTTCTTCAATGCTGATACAATACTAAACCTTCATGTAGCTAACTGCGCTGAGCGCTGCTGAACTCGCTATCGTGAAGAATACTGAACTGCTAGCTTTCCATCAGGATACCACGTACGGAACGGCCGCTGTCCCGTTCAATAGTACGACGAGCCCGCCTGAATTCTACGCTGGTCAAAGCGTCAAGGGGACTCACGTTTTCGTGCTCAATACTGCATCGGCGTCGGCAAGCAAGACCATCACGTTTAGTGCAGTCCCCAGTCTAACTGCAGCTTCGAGCTACGTCGTACACGACATGTGGGCTGGCACAAACAATGGGACGTATTCCGGAAGCTACACGTTCACGCTCGCAACGCATGATACTGGAGCATTCCTTATCACACCAGCGTAGGGTATCAGAAAGCTACATATGCACTCGTGCTTAGATACATCGAATCAACAAATTGTCCGTATAAAAAATCGACGGCCCAAGAATGAAGAAAAAGAACGGGAACATCCTATCCCACTATGGTGGTGTGATAGGTGTAACCCGCGGACGTAGCGAGTCTAATTCTTCACGAGTCCTCGGGACGATTTCTACAACATCGTCATCTGTTGGCGAGCGCGCGAGAGGTATGGGTTTTGCTACACCAGGGAGTTGTGCGGCATCTCGACGTTGCATGTAGGGGTCATAGGGTTGTGCGGAATCATCATCCCTTGCCATCATCTGGCCCAAAGTGACATTGCCATCAGGCATCCAAGGGAACCGCTCCTCTTCCCCATTGATGTCCCGTTCGCTGGGGAGTACGATAGGATAAGTGCGACGAGCGTAGGCGACCTCGGTCATGCTATCCCGATTTGGGCGTCTCCGTCGACGTCGAAGGAGCAAGTACAACAGCGACCCAGCGAGGATGAGAGCGCAAATGGCTGCAACGATGGATATTGCAATGATTCGCCCCGTTGAAAGGCTTGATCCTGTTGATACCGATCCAGTCGTAGTTCTAAAGGAATGAGTGATGAGCGAGATGAAGCGTGAAATGACGTGAGAACACATGGCTTACGAATCAGTGATGTTGACGAGATCTACAGTGAGCAATCTCCCCTCAATTTCATTCGTCATAATGATCTGATGTTGTTGACTCGGGTTTAGGTTTTGTTGGGAAAAGAGGAGGTTTTGCTGGGTGGTGTCTGTCTCGCCCGAGAAGGAAGACTGAAGCTTGTGCTAAGACACAAATGTCGTATTCAAGGATAGAGATACGTACCTTCACTCCATCTAGTTCTACCGAGTAGTTCCCGTTACCCGGACCCGTCAAACCGAACACTTGGATAGCGGATCCTAGTACGCGATATGATAAGGGCACTGGGACAGCTAGCTTGCCACAAGGTCTTACCAGTGAAGTTCAATTGCACAAAGTCACCAGAGTCTACGAACGACACGTCAATACCGACTCTAAAGACAGGAGGAGCCCACTTACGATTGGTGGCATGGAAGGAGTGAAACTGATTCGGAATGATGGAGTTGAGGTGGTACGCCCTAACATAGGGGTGAGCGGCTAGTTCATCTTCAAGGAGGGGTCCAAGTAGCCGTACCAGCGGCCGGTAAACTGAATTTGGGTGTCATCGAGAAGCATTACAGAGCGGAAGGAAGGGAGGTCGACAAGGAGACAACGAGCGGTATTCGAAATAAAGAGGCGAAAAGTCCCAGAGAGTACAAGTCCAAAGAAAATTAAGGTGCACCAGGCACAAAGAAGAGCAGAATCTCCCCCAGGGAGTCGAAGATCACGGGAGGAAGTGAGGTCTGATGGCTCGTTGTCCGTCAACAAGAGTCAACACTGTGACAGCGCTGCATCGACGAGACGCTTTTGACGATGGCGACGGCTTCCAATGGCTACTTGAGCCATTATCTAGAGATACTGAAACAACAGAGGCCTGACGTAGACCCACGTCTCTTTAGCGCGATCCTTATGTGCCTTGTTGCTGGCAACCACAATCTGCTTGTTCGGACCGAGGAGGCAGATGTACCTCGAGTAGCAGCTGCAGCAACAGATGTAAGATTAAACTGTAGCAACGCTAATATAAGCCCCAACTTCAACTCGACTCGCTTTATATAGGTGCTCCAATCTCTCTTCGGACGGCAAACGCGCCAATTACAACTGTCCAAGCAAGAGGAGCCTACTACTTTCTTGAAATGCCTTCTTACGCGCCCTCCCGCTACTCCCTTACATCCACGTCCATCCAGCTTCCATCGGACCTCAATATCATCACAAACACCTCTTCCCTCGTCTCCCCTTAGTGATGGGCTCACTCGGAACTCTGGGTCATTCACCGCTACTGCCCCATATCCTTCGTACGGAATCCCTCACGCTCTGCACTCTGAACCACTTGAGAGGCAACCCTCCGCCACGTCTGAGCTCAAATACCACAACAACATCTTGTCTAGCTCACCTGCACTCCGAGCCGCTACATTGCTTCCACCAACTGGTTCAAGTCCGCGGTTAGGTCGTCAGAGCTCGGAGGCCGCTTACTTTCCCACTACACATTCACCTTTCAATGGCACTTCCTTGGATGATGCTCCAAAATCAGTCCCTGATGCAGTAGTGCTTACAGGACTTGACTCTACCACCCTTGCAATCCATGTTGCAGTGTCACAAGTTCTCCAACACCAATCCATACTACTCTCCAATGATGATGACAATGCTACATGGCAGCTGCCAGCGGATTTTATGATGGTCCATGTATGCAGTCTAAACAGCTTGGAAGCGCCAGAACTACCACCATTTCTGGTGAGAAGCATGTGAATTGAACTCTTGGGGATATACTTGCTCACAGAACACCACTCAGCTCAAATACTTTGCATTCAATATAACCATCATCCCAGAGCCTCTAGTGCCTTCACCAACCCCATTCTTTGCACTTCATAGCTATGCTATAATACCAAATAAAGTGAGTTTATCCTCACCCATAGGTCTCAGAGTGCTCATATTTATTTAGGATATTGCGCTTCTTCACCACATAGCCACTACTTCTAGCCACATTTCCCCACACCTGGACACATATATCAACAATCTTCTCCTAGCTGTCAGGCATCATCCACAGCTACAGGGAAGCATGTTGGGTGCTCAGTGCTCCAATGATCTGGAGAGCTTTGTCCATGCCTCTAGTGTCCTTTTTGTGTCTCTACAGTCTGGCATGCAAGAGGAGATCAATTCAGAGATAACTGTACCCTCATCCAACACTCCACTTCCTTCCACTGCTGATCTCCCTTCACATATCAGCTGTACTGAGAAGGATGTGGGTAGGGTATTTGCAGGGATATTAGCCCACAGGGTAGCTGTTCAAATGCCTGCTGATGGCCCATTGCATTCAGAGTTGACTGGAGCTGTAGATAGCCCAGACCTTGAGGACCTCCATGATACCAAATTTACAGTCCATAGCATACTTGCTAGTATACTTCATTCAATTTGATAATACTATAATAGTGTATTTAGGGGATATTAACTAACCAAGCCCCTGTTATCAAGATAGTGTTGAAGGCTTGGATGTTGTAGGATGATCAGTATCTAACCCTTTGCTGGCCAGGGTATACAGCATATTAGCACATCCACAATTAAATTCTATACTATGAGGCACTTTGTATGCTGTGTAAGTCTGGTGGATATCAGAAGCCATCCTGAGAGGCCATCCTGAGCTTAGCTGGTGCCATGTTACAGCAGACTCCCCAGGGGGTGGGGAGAATTAGAGGAACTGTTCATTCAGATAATTGGCTAGCTATGAATTCAGCCTGAGTTGGGACATGAAGATATTACTCACAAGTTGATAGGAATCAACAGAAGAGAGCAGCAGAATGTATGGCAAGAATACAGTTATATGATGTGGATCAGAGTATCAAAATGCAGTAGTAGAGGGTATAGATATGGTAATGCAAGTAGTAGAGTGAGTGAGTGGTTGTCATGATTCAAAATGGGCAAGAGGGGTGTCAAGATGAGGAGTAATGGTGCCAATTTCTTGGAAGATATTAGCTGCCATTCCAGTTGCATCATAATGGGATGGGATTAGAGGAGGGGGGTGTCTCCTTAGTGGGAGAGTTTGGAAAGAGGACAATGGATTGGAGGTGGAAAAGGACATGTGGCCAAGGATGGCTTGGGAAGGAGAAGAGGTTGAGAGCTGGGATGTGAATGGGTGTGGTTCATGCACTTTGCCCCATGTTTGTTGACTGTTGCTGAGGCTGACAGAGCTATGTGGGGATTGATTGTGCAAGAAAGACAATGGCTGGGAGGAAGGGGCAGTGGAGGGAACAGATGAAGCATGCAAGAGAGTAGATTTTTGGGAGGAAGGGGTTTTGAGCCTACCCCAGTGAGATTCTAATGGGATGGGAGCAGACCTGGGCTGCAACCTGCCTAGCCTTACAGGAGCAGAGACATTACAAAGCTGCAGCTGATCCATTAGAATTGGGTTCTCAGGATGCTTTGCTAGAGTAGTTGGCTCTGCACTGGGAAGTGCAGATACACCTGAGCCTGTGCTGTGAGGGGAGATGACAAGGTTATGATTGATGAGGAGATGGACAAGTAGCTCTTCTCTCTCTGGATAAGGCTCTACATCAATACAACCTGCAAGCTACATCAACAGAGGGTTGCTGATCTGACAAAGGCACTATGCTCACCAAGGATAGGACAGGTCAAGCACATATGATAAAGGTGATGGTTGTCAAGATGCTCCAAAATGGTGGCAGACTCCACTGGAGCAGGGCAGGGATAAAATGGGCATGTTGGCTGCTCCAAATCAAACCCTGGGATATGAAGTTTTTGGATATGCTTATGACCAGCAAAGAAAGAAAGAAAAACTGAGAAAAATATCCATATTGAGGCTAGTTTGCACATACAAGCCGGAGGTGAAAAATACTCCCAAGGGCGCATCCACATGTTGGACAGGGGCAATGGCGCGCTGTGTAGGCTAGAGGCTCATCCTGGAGCTGTTGGGACATACAACAACAGCACAGGACCAGAGAGTGTGTGTGCGCTTAATGAAGCAGACCCACAGGGCAACCCAGCTCTGAGATGGAGGCTAAATATTATGGGTCCAGTTTGAGAAAAACGCACTGGTGTGCGGAATATAATGTGGGCTTGTTGAATGACAGTCAAGAGGCGCAACTAAAAGAGGTGGCGCACAAAGCTATGTGGGTTTGAAAGTAAGAATAGTGAGGTTGGCCAAACACACAGGTGATGGCACGCCCAGTCACGATTGGCATTCGCTGTGGATTGTTTGGCTCTGTGTACAAACACACTTCGACGTGGGGTCCGACGTTCTTGCGACGTGCCAGCTACTATCCTGAGACTCCCTATCACTCTTTCAACCTTCTTCAGCACTGCTGCGTTGAGTCGCAGCCTCTCATTCAAAATTTGCTCTGTGCTCACGCATACACCATTGTGATGCACAACCACGACGTGGCCCGCTCATCATCCGATCACTCCCATGCGGGTCACTCTCATAGCCATGAAGCGGAAGGAGTTATTGCTGTTCTCAGTGGCCATGGTAAGGCGTCCCCTTGTACGCGTCAGAGGAGGAGTATTGAAGTTAATCACGTCTTTGCTCCAGGCAACCGAGGAGCAATGGTGACGTTCCTTGGTCTTCTCGTCAATATCGGCCTCACGGGGATCAAAGGCGTAGCTGGATGGTAGCTTTTCTTCTTTCCTTGCCGCCGATTCTTGCACTAAACGCGCTAGCTAGGTACTTGAACTCCGCGGTTCTGCTGGCAGACGCTGGGCACTCCGCCAGCGGTACGTGGTCGACATTCTACGTTCTTGTGAAATTGCTGATGATTTGCGGCTAGATTTGATGGGGGACCTTGTGACTTTATTCTTTTACACGTTATCACGGAAACCGGCCTCAACTGCCTATCCGTACGGGTATGGTAAATTTGAATCTCTTGGCACAGTAAGTTGTTTGGACCCTCGCGTGATACCTTCTCTTATATTCCTCCAGTCCACCGTGGCGTTCTTTCTACTGATAGGAGCATGGGCTATCGGCTCGCACTCGTATGCCCAACTTGAGACCGCAGTACCCGCCCTCCAGGAATACCTCCCATGGCTATCATCTCTCGTGTCATCCTTTGGCGAATCGCATGGATCGGACCACCATCACTCTCACGGTAGCGACTCTGACCTCGACCCGAACGCCGCTTGGGTCGCAGTTTTGAGTATTATTGTCAAGGAGGCAATGTACCGGCTCTCCGCATCCGTCGCCAAGGCCGAAAACAGCCCCGTGTTGATGGCAAATGCGCTTCATCATCGTAGTGACATGTACTCGAGCTTTGTGAGCATGCTTGCGATTCTTGGGAACTGGTACATGCCGGAATTACCTCTGGATCCTATTGGTGGTAAGCCGTGCCCAACTTTTAGACTATTCACGTCTATCCTCATCGCTTCCTTTGTGTGCACAGGCCTCCTCGTTACCCTCCTTATCCTTCATCAGTCCTTTGAGCTCCTCAGTGGCTCGCTCTTTGAGCTCACGGACCACAGCATTGATTCTGGCGACCTTGAAGAGATCTCATCCCTCATCGCCGACGCTATCAGCAGCAATGCCAACTCCTCTTCTTTCGCCGCGAAGCCAGCGAACGTCCGCGGGATACGACGTGGCGCACACCTTTATGTGGACGTGACAGTAGATATAACGGACGCGAAGCGGGTGACCGCCAGCGATATTGTGGACCTGGAGGACGGAGTGCTAAGAAAGGTGAGGAGCAGTAGGAGCGAGGTGAAAGATCTGCGCCTGCGGTGGGCTCCCATTGAGCTGTAATCCTCTTTCGCGTCATAAAAATGACACTCCGCGAATATCGTATACTATTACACCTCGTCCCAGTTTCCAACATGTTGTTGTTTTTATTTCGGGCTATAGTGATTCCATTTTGCTATCCTCATACCCAGCATTTTCCTACCCCGCATTTCTCTAAAGCTGAATCGACGACGTGTGACCAAGCCACTGTGACCAGAGCAGAATGCCTCCCATTCACCGTGACGGTGGTTCCGACTATGAAGACGACGACGACGATGATGATCACGATGAGCATCGGCTGAGCAGCAAAGGAAAGGGGAAGGCATCATCCTCTGGCGCCAAGGGAGGCGCGAAGGATGTGAGTCTGCCTATCCTCGATGCAAGTTTCTCAATTCTTAGCTCCAGCGTTTGGGACATGCTGCTTCACGTCCATAGCAAGGATATACGTGGGAAGCGACCTATACAAGAACTTGGGATGAAGTTCAAGAGGACGAAGGAGGGAGCCTTCAGGGTGCTATCGAGGATCTGTTAGCTCGAGGACGACGACGCCGGTACGTCTGTGTGTCATTCCTATGCACTAACTATCTAAACCCATATATCTAACCTCATAATATGACACAGGCTACTTCAGCCCACGGGCGCCATTCGCCGAACTATCATCCGACATCTCGTCCTCTTGCTCGACCTCTCGACATCCATGACTGACAAAGACATGCGACCGTCTCGTTTCGAGCTTGTGCTCCAGTGCTCTAGAGACTTCATCGTTGAATGGTTTGATCAAAATCCGCTTGGACAGATCGGCATTATTGGTATGAGGGGAGGGCTTGGCGAGAGGATATGCGAAATGACTGGTATGTTGATTTTGTGCGCTGTGGTCATCGCTTTCTTTCATGGTGGTGGTTAACCTGGTGTCGCGCTCTCATCACTATCCCAGGAAATCCTCAAGATGCGCTAAAGGCGATTGCTGATAAGCACAAGCTCGAGCCAGATGGGGAGCCAAGTCTACAGAACTCCGTAGAGATGGCGAGAGCAAGCATGAGGTGTGTATCCTCGTGCCGGGAGCTGGATATCGCTCGATTTGTGCTAATGGCGATTTTATATCCAATCTCTGCGACTCGTCAATCCTCGTCGGCTCTCTCGCAGCCACCTTCCATCACACTCGTCAAGAGAGATTCTCATTTTGTTTGGCTCACTTACAACGTGTGATCCGGGCAATGTGCACGATACTGTTCAAGCCTGTGTGAGCGATGCTATTCGTGTCAATGTAGTTGCTCTCGCCGCAGAGATGAAGATTTGTCGAGATTTTGCTACTAAAACTGGAGGTCAGTCTCAAGTCGTCTTTTTCGACGGGCGGGATTATCGGGAGGGGCGAACCGTACACTGACTCCACACTCGCAGGGACTTTCGGTGTTGCTTTGAATGAGACCCACTTTAAGGACCTTGTATTCGAGACTATTCCACCACCTGCCCAGCGACCCACGGCGGCGAGCGTCACAGCAGCTGCCACAGCGGCGGCAGCGAATGGGACCCGCACTCCCGCTTCAGGTGCTGCTGCCAGTGCGGCTTCGTCCCAAACCTCAGAGCTTCTTATCATGGGGTTCCCAACACAGATCCCACCGTCAGCTCCGCCAAGTCTATGTGTCTGTCACACAGAGCTCAAGCGGCAAGGGTACATCTGCCCGCGTTGCTCAGCCAAGCTGTGTGATGTGCCGACAGACTGCGATCTCTGTGGGCTGATGATTGTGAGCTCTCCTCATCTGGCACGCAGTTACCACCATTTGTTCCCAGTGCAACCATTCCTGGTCCAGTGAGTACAGGTTTCTCTCAGTCGATCGATCTCATGCGTGAAAGATTTCTTTCGACGACGCATTGGATTCAACGAACGAGCTGACTGATTTGCAACTTCGTCAATTCACTCAGGTCCACGATAACGGATGGCGCATCTCCGACGTGTGCATCTTGCTCAATGCCATTTGTGGTTCCTCGGCAGACCGCCCTCGATGGTGCAAATATGGAAGGCATCAGCCCCGTTGGGAGATACCGTTGCCCTGAGCAATGTGGCAAGGATTTTTGTGCAGAGTGTGACGAGTTTATTCATACTGTTCTGCATGTCTGCCCTGGATGTACTTCGTAGCCAGACCGCTTGGGAAAATTACACGCCCGTAGCAATCTATATTGTGTCCCCATTTTTAGACCTTTTGAGGGAGGGAGAAAATAGCCTTTCTTTATTTTTCCCCTCGCGGTCGCTGCTTACGTATAAGTGTCGCCCGCAGTCCCAATAAGCGCCGAGGTCAACACATCAACAGTCCAATTACTCTTCATCATCGCCTCTCTGACGTTTTTACTCGCCTGCTCTATCCACTCCTTATCCTACTATTATCTCTGGTCTACTATAATCGACACCCCCTTCTGTCTCCTAGCGGTGTAAAAACCAGAGTGCCACGATGCTCTCCGCCGCGCTCGTCGCTCTCGTCTCGCTCTCATCAACAGTCCTCGCCGCCGGGACAGGCAACTTCTCCTCGCCCTGCCTGCAATCCAACAACCGACTGTCGTTCGGGACGTACCAGCTCTCATCAGACTGCGAGTCCGAGTTCTACTGCTCGGACAATGCGACGTGTGCGTACAAGGGGTGCCGCCGAGAGGTATTCCCGTTCGGCTACCCGGCGAGCGCGACGCTGCCTCCGTATTGCGCAAAGGGCACGTTCTGCCCCGACGAGGA
Source organism: Clavulina sp. PMI_390 (assembly GCA_015039315.1). NCBI lineage: Eukaryota > Fungi > Basidiomycota > Agaricomycetes > Cantharellales > Hydnaceae > Clavulina > Clavulina sp. PMI_390. Next base: position 392,496 of record WIDE01000007.1, read on the forward strand.
GGACCAGTGCTTGCCCTTGCTGGCGGTGGACAGCCCCTGTCAGCTCAATCGCGATGGTGCGTATTTTCGTTTTTGCTACATTCTGGTAGAATGGGCACGCGGAGGACTGCACTGATACTTCCCTCCGCTTCTCTGGCACGACTAGACCAGTGCGCCCCACCGGACGACTGGAAGACTCTGTCTGGTCCGAGGAACACTAATGGTTCTGTTTGCATCAATTTCACTTGCATGTACGTCCGACCGTGCCCGCCAGAATGCTATATATATAGCAACGCGACACTGACATCCTCGGCGACTATCTGGCCCATCTGATGCGCTTCTAGGTACGCGAATGCGACGTTAGGCACTGCTTGTGAAATTGAGAATATGCCTTATGTGGTGTATGATCAGGTCGGCGGGAAGGAGTATGTCACTATCATGTCGAGGTGGGTCCCACATCATCATTCTCAGTCAAGTTGGGGCCGTCTGAATCTAACCATGTATCACCATCTAATTCTAGGGACAACTGTGCAAACAACCTCTACTGTGACGGGACTCAGAAGCAATGCCTGCAACAAAAGTCGCTCGCTGCGACCTGCGTGGCTGACAAGGAGTGCGTCCCACCTACTTATGTCCATCTTCGAGTGATTTAAGTAATAACTGCTCTGATATTTAGGTGCGCGTCACTGAACTGCAACACTGCTGGTAAATGTGACAACGCGGCGAGCGCAGTCAAGCACGTTGCTACGTGGGTATTCATTGTTGTTGGCGCGGCGATCCTCGGTAGTACGTATTTTTTGAGCTACATCCCAGCACTCACGACCTGACTATTGATCTCTGTGCTCTATTCGTCCCCCTTAGCCATGATTGCCTTGATGGTAACGCTCTTCTTCTTCCACCAAAAGACCCGCAAGGCCGAGACCGAGAAGCGTGCTCAGTACTGGCGCGAGCAAGAAGCGTTCCGCAACAACATTCTCTCACTGCGAGAACAGGCCCGGGCATCCACGGTATCGCTTCCCCGCGGCGGCGAGTACCAGGACTACCCTGAGAGCACGTCTTCTCGGCCGATGTTGTATTCTGCCACCAAGTCTTCTGGGCTTAGGAATAACTACGACAACACGGATGCGGACAGCATGGAGGAGTCCTTGGTCCCTCACGGCAATGACGATGACGATTATAACGGAAGGAGAAGGAACGCGCCACGGAGGGTTTGAGTAAAGCTGCCAGTTCTTTGTAGACCGCCGTTGCTGCCACATTTTTGGACCTGCCGAACTTGGTAATGGCTCTGCTTGGTTGACTCTTGCTGCTGCGCTTTGCAGTCCACCATTGACTTCGCCGCCCCTAAATTGGACTTTCTGATCCCCGTTTTTTTTACCCATTACGTCTTGTGACGAGCTGGCCCTTTGATTCTCGGACATGATGTTGTCTACCCCGCTCGTATCGTATTGCTATATTTCGCGTGTCGCTATCGTTAATACAATATACTATTATTTCTAACCTGTGTGCGTAATTCGTCATGAAACGTTTTGCAGTGTTATGTGAAAAGGAGAGGGAGTTCTCAAAATGGCGGATCCTGAAAAGCTGCTGCCAGCTCAGCCAAACAGCCAAACAACGTCACAATTAGCCTCCAACTTGGTCCGCGTCACGCTTCTCTCTGTTCCGCCTTCAGTCCAACACCGGTGCACGCCATTGCAGCTATTTTCAATACTAGGGCCTGTGCCGTATGATCCACTCGTCGATACCGAGGGGTGCAGTGCGGATACGAGACGACGACGACGACGTCGAAGATCGTCCTGATCCACAACGGTTCATCGACTCGACCCTGGCAGACCCTGTTACACCCACCACTGCAACTGGAGCTGGCTGGTCGGAGGATGCACCTCTAAGAACCGCCTCGCCCGACGCCATCTCCCCTGTCTCCCCCGGTCCACCGTCAACGGCGGCCAAGTGGAAGGGTAAAGGCAAAGCGGTTGACCGCGACTACACTACGGGTTCCGCCTCGGCACATGGCCCTGCTATCCTGAGTGCTATGCAAGGAGAGGGAGTGACACCTGGCATCGATTCCGAGAATGCTCTTGCGAGAGCGTCGAGTGCGAGTCCGAATGAGGAGGCGCAGCACACTCTGGTGCCAAGTCGGTACCCACCTGCGAGCGAAGAGGCAATTCAAGAAGAGAAAGTCAACGAGGTTAGTTTAGTCTTTCCTACTTTCATCTCCTTTTTACCTCTTCGTCCTCTTTCTGATTAAGCTTTGTGCCCCCGTGTGATTACTTCGCCATATTGGCTCTATTGTTGGTGGCCACTGACGTCTTCGTTGCTATTAACGGCCCTTCTCCTCTCCACACTCGTTTTGCCGACCCTAATGCGCACCATCCCCCCTCTCTCGACACTGCACTTTTACGACCGACATGTATTCCGCGATACTGTAGACTTTGGCTCGATGGGAGCAGCTTGAACGTCAGCGGCGGAAGTCAGCCCGAGAGGCTTCCCGCGAGCAGGAGCGAGCTTCACAGCGCCATTCCCTCCTCCGCTCCAGCATCGACAGTCACAAGCAATCTCTCGATGCCACTGGGTCATCGATCACTCCCCAGGCACGATCGAGGACTTCTACTGGTTCTGGTTCAGGAACCGGGGTCGTTGGAGGCGGCGATATCGCTCGCCGAGGTTCGCTGTTCTGGAGCAGTGCGAAAAGGAAGCCGACTGGCTCCAAGCCTCTCTCGATGGATGGAGATGTTGACGGCACTATCCCGGAGAGCGAGGAACTGGCGGTTGTGCAGCCGGACAGCATAGATTCGAGAAAAGATGGGTTCATGGCGCGACAGAGGCAGCATAGACCTGCCCGCTCCGTCGACTCACACAAATCTGATTCATCCGTTGCAACCGTTACGCCCGCTGGTGTCAACGATGCTCCTTCATCCCCTATTACTCCTACCAATGCTTCTTCCTCTACTCCCGCCACAAAGAACCCATTTGCTGATACGCAATCCGCTGTGCCCACTCGGAAGCCTTCGTCGAGTGCAAAGGGGAAAGAGCCCATGCGGACACCGTCCACGAGCTCAAATCCCTTCGCAGACTCTAAATCCTCGACACAATCATATGCTGACACTGGAGATGAGCCATATGGCGAGGACGAGGATCTGATGCGGCCCACTGTGACTCACCCACCTACGGCTGGTGCGCTTGGGATTGCGCGCCCGGAACGATACCCTACTCCTAAACCACTAGGACTGCCTCTTACAGCCATACACGATGAGCTAGCACGCGAAGAGGCAGAAAGGGGTGCTACTGGTGGTGGTGGTGCTCATGAGGCGCAGGCGCCTTCGGCAGCACGGAGGCAGCGAGTAGATGAGTTTGAGGAAGATGATGATAATGGACCAGCGGAAGAGGGCAGGTGGTGGACAGATTGGCTGTGTGGGTGCAGGGAGGGACCTAACCGAGGTGGTGATAACCAGGTACGTTTTTGGACTAGGTTTCTCTCATTCGTTGTGTGGGGTGTGCAGGGAGGGCTGACGAAAAAAAAACGCTCGTATTCATCGTCACTTCATAGGCTGGAAAGACTAATCCCTTCGAATAATCGCCCCTCAGTGAGAAAAGCGAGGCACCCGCTCTCTCGCTCCCTAATGCTCTCCTTCATTCCGCTTTCGGCAAAACTGCCACAGCTTTCTTCTTGTATCGCTCCACGTTGGTCTTTGACCCCCTTTCACGAACTACTCTTGTCGTATCGGACTTCTTGATACTGTTACTTCCCGAAGACTAATACGTTTTTCTTTTGCCTCTTGCACAAATTGGCGACTCTGTTAATGAGGTCAAGAACATGTATAACATTGTTGGACTGGCTCATCTTTTTCAAGTAAACCATGAATCATTCTATGCTACGGACAGCTGCTATTCAATTGTGGGATAGGCTATGCCATTGAAGAAGGTGACTTCTCGATGCTCGCTAGAGATTCTCTTCATCCTAACAGTTTGAATGGAAAATGGAGGATGCCTAGTGAGTAATCCCTGACATATTTCGTGGGGAGAGTGCACCATCTGATTTTGTATCGTCAGGGGCATTCTGCTGGCTTGGGGTGATTCTAGCCGAGCAATGTACGTATCACATTCTGGCGCAGGATCTACATGCATCTGCTTGTCCTGAAGGATATCTTGGAGCTCTTTCACGACCATTCAAGCGCATTAGAGAGTTCTGTTGCGACATTGACTCGTCTTGAGCAATCGCCCTGTGACCTGGTCAATTCGCTGAACTAGCCGCTCTTCTGGTCCTGTTTCCTACTCAATCCCCAGTTGACTTGAACTGACTGTCGTTGACGATATTAAATTCGCCAGACCCGAATAGACGAATCTGGGCGCTGTGCTCAAACTCTCGCCAGCAGCTCCAGCTACTAGGGTGATTTGGTGGAGGGAGAAACACGTCGAGTTCCGAGGGTCTGCCACCGAACTTTTTTAGATAGAGGATGGGGGTGAAAGGCAAGTCTCAAGTTGCTTCCCTAGCAGAGCACTGACTAATCCCTTGTTCGCCTCCAGATATCGCTAGCCGAGAAGAGCCTAAATTTCACATACTTGCCATGGCAGCAATTCTACGGCAGGAAGGATTTGGTTCCCCGAGCGTTTCCAAACGGGGCTCGCCGCAATTCCCGGATTTTCAGTCGGGGACGGGATCCCCCTCTGGTGTGGCGCTTTTGTTCAACTGATTACTCTTTTAGCTTCGCTTCCCAATCGGGTGCCTGGCTCACGTAGGCTCAATTCTCGCTCTGCCTCATGTGACGACCTGGGTGGCTTCGTCCGATTCTGTATATGCCAGCCCGGACGGTCCTTTCCGACCATGAGCTAAATGGGGTCTCGTTCCTGGAATTGATTCGATTTCTACATAAGCTACTCTTGCCATTGCCTTAGTTTGTTTCCCCCATCTTGATCTTGCTTCCCTTCACCCCACATCTCAGAAACCACACCATGGGTATCAACTACGTCGACAATGCTGCCGGGCGCGGAGGTAAGGAACCAATTCTTTCATTATATAAGACCACACCCTGATTGCCTTCCTCACCATCCCTTGCGTAGCCGAGCTCGACTCCGAGGGGAGAGCGCTAAGCCAATCCGTTCGACAGTTAGAACACGAACGTGATCTATACCTCGAGCGCAATCGTATGGTCAGGGAGGGGTTCGAGGCTGACTTCCGCGCTCGCCTCGATGCCGCGTTCGAGAGCCTTTATCAAATGACAGTGGCTACCCTCGATTGCACTGACGAAGAACTTAACGCGACTGAGCTCACGCCTCGCGCAAATGATGTCGTCCACCGCATCCGTTTGACGGCAGAAGCGTTTCATGCTCTGAACGAAGCTGCGAAGGCCACGCTCGATGAGCTGCACAACGAGAGCGGGGGAATCGTGGTTTGGGAGACTCAACTATCTGGTGTTCGCCAATCTATCATGAAGTTCCGGGATTTCGTAGGCCATGACCTCGAGGCGGTCTGTAGGATGCAAGACGATTTTTCGAGGGAGTATGAGAACGCAGATAGAGAGTTTCATGAGTGCGACCAGAAAATAAGGCAGTGGAATGAATTGGTACGTAGCCCATTCTTCGAAATGCACGATCCGTATATTCACAACAGGAATGTGTTGCATACTAATTCACAATACTCATTGGTAGAATTTCCTCGAGAAGACCTTGGTCGAGAACGCCGAAGAACGATACGGTTCGGGGAGAAACAATGCCGAGGAGACCCGTAATAGGCTTCGCCAACCCCTCGACCACCTGCGGGAGCTACGCGCAAAGATGGAGCAAGTTGCCCACGACATGGACTCAATTCTGAACGAAATGAGGACCGGTTTCGACGGCGCCCAAGCGGACCAGCATCGTGTTTCCAGTGCGAGGTCAGCCGCAACCGAGGTCTACGCCAAGACATGCGAGCTTGAACAATTCCTGGTCAACCGGGAGATCGAGCTTAGTGTCGAGGCTGCTGTCCGACAAATACTTCAGATAGTCCACTGCGCGACCGAGGCTGTGGACTCGGAGGGGCACGCAAGACGGTTCAAGGCCCTAATCATGAGAGAAGTGGTGCAGAAATATGGAGAACAGAGGGCCGAGGAGCTCATGCCAACAGCCAGCGGAGAAGTATCTCGAGCTTGACTTCTAGTTTTATCAGTGTACGAATCTTGTGGTATGAGGTCTGTTACCTTGAAAATGCAGTAGCGGTGGCCACGGCGCGTCTCTACAACTGGCATTTCTCTCGAGAACCACTACTCTTGTCGTATCGGACTTGATACTGCTACTTCGTTCCCAAGACTAACACTTTTTTTTTCTTTTTGCTCAGCCTCTTGACTTCATTAACAGGGTCGCTAATTTGTGCAAGAACATGTATAACATTGTTGGGCTGGCTCATCTTTTTTCCAAGTAAACCATGAATTGTTGTAACATTCTGTGCGACAAATGGCTCCTGTTCAGTTGTGGGATAGGCTATATCAATGCAGGAGATGACTTTCGACGCTCAATAGAGATCTTGATTATCCTTACATCTCGAATGAGCGATACTCGGTGAAGGACGCCTGGTGGGTAACTCTTATCTATATTTCGTGGCTGGAGTCTACTTACTGATCTCGTATTCTCAGGGGCATTTTGCTAGCCGAACAGTGTATGCGTCACGTCCCGATGCCTGATCTGCGTGCATCTACTCGACCTGAAAACTTTCGAGAGGTCCCTCACGACAATTAAAACGCATGAGAAAGTTTTAGCTTGACATTGACTCGTTTTGAGCATTGCCCTGTAACATCGTCGGCTCTGTGAACTGGCCACTCTTCTGCCCCTGGTTCCTACTCGGTCCCCTATTGACCTGAATGGATCGTGAGTAAGGATATTAATTCTCCAGCCTGCCGTGGACGAACCTGGTTGCTGACCTCCGACTCGGCAAACACTGCTCCGGAGTGATCTATCCGCCAATTCACTGGACAAGGAATTGCCGCTCGAACTGGGCCCGCGTTTGCTATAATACCGCCGTTGTGCCTACCGGATGTTCTTATTCCTCATATTGTTCTTCCCCTCTCCCCAGAAAAAACACCATGGTTGTCAACTACATTGACAACCCTGTTGGACGCGCAGGTGGGGAGAGCAGTCGCTTCATTATTCAATACTCGAGTCTGAATACCTTATTTGTTGCCCCATGGCCCAGCTGAGCTCGATGCTGAGAGCCGAATGCTTCGCGAAAACGCACGAGGCTACCCAACTCTGCATAGCCGTTGGCTTGGACGCTATCGTACTAATGTCAAGAAGTTCGAGGCCAGTTTCCACCTCCGCCTTGGCGGTGCCTTCAAGAGCCTCCAGCAACTGACGGCAGCCATTCTCGAATGCACCGATGAGGAGCTCAATGCGGTCGTCCTTGCACCCCACGCGAGCGATGTTGTCCGACACATTCGTTTAGCCACAGAAGCGTTCCGTGTGTTGAGTCAAACTGCGACGGCCACGCTCGCCGAGCTATGCGACGAGAGCCAGAGCGTCATGGCTTGGGAGACTCGGTTCTATCGTATCAGGGATTCTATTCCCGCTTTCCACCAATCAGTTTGGACCGAGCTCGAGTCGGTCGCAAGAACGGAAAAGGGTTACGAGCACGAGTTTAATCTAGCAAAGGGGAAATACGAGGAGTACGACAGGAAGATCGTGGAATGGGACCGGATGGTATGTCCTGAATTCGTCCCCATGCAATATTGATTTCTCTACTAGGGATGGAGGTCCTTATGGTCTCCGTTTGTAGAGCGTTTTTGAGCGAGTGTTCGCGACGAACGCACGCATAGAGTACGGTCCAGCGAGAGACGTTGCGGAAGTGAACCTCAACATCACCCACCAGCAGCACATACAAATGCGGGACCTGCGCGAGAAGATGGAGCAGATTGCCAGAGACATTGAACCCGTTCTAGACGAACCGAGAATAGATTTTCACAGCGCTCGGGTGGAAGAGCATCGTGTTATCGACGCGAAGAAAGCTGCAATGGAGTTATTTTCGAAGACGTGCCAGCTCGAGAACTTCCTTCTCAGTCGGGAAATCGAATTCAGCGTGGAGGACGCCGTCCGATATATCCTTCAGATAGTCTATTGCGTTATTGGGGTGGTGGATTCGGACGTTCATGTGAAGCGCTTCAAGGCGCAAATCATGGGAGAAGTAGTGCAGAAATACGGAGAGAAGCGTGCCGAGGAGCTCAAGCAAACGAGGAAGTAGCTTGAATTCGACATTTAGTTTTGTTTGGCGTACGGGGTTGGTGGTAGTACTGACTTTTTTGCCCTTGAATAGCAGCATATTTACACATGGCGTTTCACTCGAGACCAACAGGAGTGCGTGTTGTTATCATCTCTTGTCACAACTGATGATATTAGCCCATGAACCTCGTCCGAAAGGATCGATATTCATAAGAGGCCGAGTGAAGTATTGCTATTAGCCTTCATCGAATAGTGGACTCCACACTTAGGACATCGTCAAACTGATCCCTGTAGTACTCTAGAGCCGAGCGAGGACCACTAGCTGCCGATGTGCACATCACGCTCCAGGGAGAATGAATGAATAACGCCAAGTCGGTGCTGGTTCCTCAGACGTAAGAGCTGCTCACCGGCTATAAAAACTTGCCCGCGAGTTGACAAGATAAGGAGGACGAGAGGATTTCAGTTAACCGCGCGGCAATATATACACGAGGCACATCATATTGTGGTATTATAACGACCTAAATAGACTAGACCCCGCTGGCACACCAGTTTGGCCAAGGAAACATGGTAGAACCAGAAAATATTGAACGGCAGGAAAGCATTCTGATTCAGGTATGTAAGAGCAGCGACGATCCGCCCAGGTTACAAGAAAATGAAGTGGAAAAGGAAATACCAGCCCTCATGAGGCAAATGGATTGCCACCAATGAGAAAGCTGGAAGGAGCCTTGAGGCTTGAGTGATCAGGAATGACGAAGCAACGAAGGGGATCTCAAGGTGTTGAATAGGGTGTTCTCAGATCAGAAGCCGTTGTACAGCTGCTCCCAGAGGGAAAAACCGTTACGGTCATGCAGATGCGGAGGGAGTCAGACCTGTTACAGTCGAGCCCCACAGTGTTTAAGACCGGGGGCCAGGGGCCACGCGGAGCGCGATGGTCTTCAAGACGCTACGAGAGTTGTACAATGGAACGCACTCGTTGCGCTTGAGCGACAGGGGTGGGAGAAGTCTCGACTGTCTTGCCACTAACGAGACACGCCAACAGCGAATCGACACTGAAAACGCTAAGGGTATCTACTCGTGATGCGGGTCAAGGCCTAGAGCCAGAGTCGGTGACTGCTGGCCTATCAGCCTATCGCGAAACGAGCCCAGGGCAAGCTGGCGCCGACGCACCGACAACCAACCACACACCGATTCACCAAGACACTTGATCAATCAATGGCAAGATCCCACCTTGTCTTTGAAGGGTCATACGACTAGGCTCTCGGCACCGTGTGGTTGATTACTCTGGTACGCGCGGCGAGGGTGGTGGGAGGAGGTGGGAGGTAGAGAATAAGATGTGAATCCCACGCCCAATATATGTACCTCCGAACAGTCCTAAGCAGCAGTTTCATCTCGCATCAACCTTCGTGGTGCATCAATGGAGGAGAAGGGAAGCTGGCTAGCCTTATTCATGGTCATATTGACAATGGTGTCCACAGTTACAATGGAGCAGCAGTCTGGAAGTGGCTTCTGCATGCTGTGGAGAATGGGACGATTAATTGGACGTAGGCTGGCATTTAAGGGCAGAATTCCTCAACGTAGTGAGTGAATAACGACTCCAATAGGACGAGTACTAGTATGGTATCAATGTTAAGCAAACCAAGAGATAGATAGCGTGCAGCCATGCAGATGAGAATAACCCGCTAGCTCTTTCCTCCGTCTTCCCACTCCCCAAATTCCTCATCATCCATATCGTCACTATCGGCCTTGAGCGGCCTCTGCTCTGGATGCTCGGCTGCACGTACTGAGGACGTCGAGGGTGTCCTCGATCTTGATGTCGAGGCGGCCCCTGATCCCCCGCTGTCATGCTTGATGGTCGCCGCATCATCGTCATCGTCTTCATCATCGCCAATCTGCCACATTTGATGCTCCTCATCACCTTCTTTCCCCCCACTATTCCCGGTTGGATGCAACTCATCATCTTCCTCGTCTCCATACTCTTCCTCTCCATCCAACATGGGCGAGGAGCTCGAGATGGACTGCATTTGCTTTCTCCGAGCATTCCCTGCGTTGAACCCGCGTCGTCGCGCGGCAGCAGGAACAGGCCCAATAGCGGGCGCACCACCAGGCTGGTTAGGTTGTGGTGCTGAAGGCTCAGGCTTCTTGGATGTGAGAAGCACGACTCCAGAGATAAGGATACATATAGACAAGAAAATCGCGAAGAGGATCTGTGATATAGCAGCATAGAATATTGTGCCAAATCAGATCGTTGTAGCTGTATGGGGACAAAAATGGAGGCTCACCCAGTTCGAGTATGCACTGACTTCGTCCATGAAGACGAGCGAGTTGAGCCATCCTGTTGCGGTGTATACGGCATAGAATGTGGGCACCACGACTGAAGAGAGGTGTCAGGAAGCGATTCGCGGATGAGTGATGACCGATGACTTACGGGTGCTATCATATATTTTTAGCCCACGATTTAGGCAGATGATTTGGAAGATTGCTGATAGAGCAAGGAAGAGGAAGGTGAAGAAGGCGGCAGGGTGTACAAACTAGGATAGGTGTTTACTAAGTGGACAGGAATATGAAAGGCTAACGAAACTTACCTGATTGCCGGGATTCGTATGGTTCAACGAGCCAGATATCAGCTTGACGCTAGTTCCATGAATTCAGATTCAGCAGAGATTGACGCATTATTTGCGGACAATCCGGCGTGGACACTCACGTAGCTTTGGCGAACACCAACGACCCCCCGGCCATCGCCCCACCATTGCAGGCCCAACCAATGCCGAGAATCCATGCAATGGTTTTATCGTCCTTGCTTGCGGTCCAGTTCTCCATCCAATCGCGGAGCTTGGCCATTGCGACGCTCCACATCTGGGACACCCTGAACCACGTGAGGCCGACCTTGCCGCTAGGTATGGCAGTTCGTGCACGGGGTGTCGCATGGGAGGGGAGAACGGAGATTTCACTACGTGCGTGGTATACGGCCTCGAGCTGAGTATTGGAGATGTATTGGACGACGATGGCGGTGGTCATGAGGATGAAATATGCAATCCAGCGGCCACGGGACCAAAGGCTAGAGAGTAACGCCAAGGAAAAGTATTCCTGCGTCATGGTGATTAGACTCAATGGCATGTCATGGGGAAGCGACAGTAGACACCTTGAGACCCTTATTGATTGACCCAAAGGCAACGATGCCAATGACACCCAAAATCACGACGACGGTGCCCTACGCGACGAAATCAGTTATGCAATACTTCTTCGGTTGGTAGAAACGCACTTGTATATCTCGACGAGTGATTGGAGTGCCCTGGTGAATTGCAAATATGAACATCTCGGATTGCACGAGGGGAGATCGGGTAATACTCACGATGAGTATGCTGGCGAACATGAAGTTGAACACCAAAGATGAGCTCCCTAACGGTGCAACATATTCTAGGGGCCAGAAATATACTCATTAGAATGCTAGTACTAATGGATTGGTGAAAGAGTTACCTGCACGCATGTATTCCAGAGCCTAACAACACGCGTTGGTGAGCAGTGCCATCATGTGCAACCTGAACAGCCTCGACTCACCAGACTCGAGCCAATGAGTTGTGATACACTAGTTGTAGAGTATTAAGGGACGATCCAACATAGTGGGAATGTTTAGGGACTCACACATAAAGTAGCATGCCAAGAGCCCATAACGGCCGTAGGATGTCCTTCTGTCGTGAAGATTTTGGCAATGCCATTGTCCGTACCTAGATGGATGTTAGTGGGAGATACCTTGGAAAATAGGCAATGCATACATGATCAAGCTTGGTGAGGTTAAGTCCACCTAAGGTATTGGGGCAGAATGAATGTTCAGAGAGGCCACCAGCCACATCAGGTTGAACTCACCGGCATTCAACAGAGATGCAAGCATAATTATAGAAAATCCTATAATAAATTAAGTTATCACCCGAGTGCCTTTCACCGGTCTGAAAGGATCTAACCTATGATAAACGAAACAACAGGGCTAGAAGACGACTGGTTAGCTTTCCGGCCATTGAAGGCCACAGCTTGACTGACTTTAGCGATGAAGGTGGTCCATCAGATAGTGTAGCAGTTGCAGAGGGTGCAGTCGAGGTCGCCGTGGAGGAGACATCGCTGGACGACATTGGTAAGGTTCCCTGCTTGTCGTCTCGAATGAATGGGCCGACGCAATGGTGTGGTGGCGCATCCAGCGGCAGGAGCCGAAGGAACCGCCGCCCGAGTGGCCCTCCAGAGCCTGAGGCTGAGTCGTTGAGAAGATAATCTTTTCGATGGGAGAGGATCTTCGAAATTTCCACCCAGCACTCCCTCTCCCAACTTCGCCACAATCTACCTCTATATTTCCTGCCTACGACCAAGTCCAAGATGCACAATTGTTGTATTTGTTATCGACAGCTCCTGAGCGCGTCTTGCCTCCAGGAAAGAGCCTGAGGGCAATAATGTCGTATCCCTCAGTTAATTCAAGCCCTAGAGGCGATCCAGCGAAAGCTCGGTTAGAGCAACAAGTTTCAAAAGTTGTACATGAAGCATTCTGGGTTGAGGTAAGCACATCTCCAACTTCCTGGAGATGTTTCTAGCAATGGTTTCCATAGTGCTATATCCCCTATTTGACAAATTAATTAATCATTAGGCCCTACGATCCCTCGAAGCTGAACATTCGTCCATGATTATGAATCGCCTTCGTTTGCTGTATCACGACTTGCACACACTTCTTTCTCCGCTACTTCCTTCATCTCATATAATCCTCCTCACTCTAATATCTCCTCTATCCCCGACATCATCGCCGCTTCGCTCATCTCGAAATTTTTTGGTCGAAGTCCTTGACGAACTCGGCAGAATATGTGCCCCAGTACGCGACGAACAAGTCCAGTCTATCAGCCGAACACTTTTAGAAGCAGAAGACGCTAAACTTTCCTCTACAATCGTGGATGCGCTGCGATCTATATTCACTCTCGCCGAGACAATGGCGGCCGATCTTCATCATTTCGCTTTCTCCCACATGACAGAAGTGGAAATAGCATCGTTGATCGCCAAAGAAGCTCAGAAGAGAGAGCATGGCCTCGTCCTTCGTTTATACGGTGGAATCGCCGGCGTCAGACGTACCTGGACACAGTGGCGCGCCCGGTCGACCACGAGCTCGAGCTCATGGCGCAGTCAGCTCGTGGCCACATTAACATCCCCAACCGCCATTTCTCCGATGAAGCCTCCTATGACTGAGCTTCCCCCTGAAAATGGCGCTCCTCCTCCCACAGACTTTGATGAATCGTCTTCCAATATCAACCCCATTCCGGCTCCGTTCCTTATCCCCTCACCAACCTTTTTCCTCATCCAAAACCTCCTCCAATGCTTGGTCATTGCTTCTTGCCTCCGCATACTCGCCTATCCGTCTCATCTTGCCGCTCCACCATCTTTCTCCACTGGAATACATAAGGAGGAATCCGAGGATCCCGCAGAAACTTTCACATCCCGAATATGGATATTGTTGGAAGCCGAGATCCAGCGATCGGCCACCGCAGACCCGCAAATAGCACTAGTGAACCTCGAAGATGAGGTATGGCAAATCACTAAGCAGCATGCGAGTGCCGCAGCTACTCGGGTGGCGTCGTCTGGTCCAGATGAAGCGATTATCCGAGGAAATGTTCAGCGTCTGCTGCGAGCGGATGATCCTGTATTCAAGTTACTCATGGGCCGGCTTGAGAATGCCCTGGTCGCCTCACTTCACACTTCTACAATGAATGGTGGTGCTGCGGTGGATTCTGCTACTCCCCTCCAGGTTCCAGTCTCCATGAAGACAGGTCGAAGCGCGAATCCTAGCGTGACACATATTCCAACCCGTGACATGCAGCCAGCATCTGGTGGCGTCATACGTCCTCGGTCATTGGCTAGTCCTCTGCCACCCGTCAAAGGGTTCGAGAGCCAGAGCCTACGGAAAAGGCTGGGTGACGTCGCTGCACAACTCCATCAAGCTGTAGAGTGGTCTCAGACGGTTTGGAGCGACATAATGACCGCTGAGCCCTAGCCTCGCACTCCACATATCCACTTACCGCCATCCGCACGCATAGATTCCATCTTCCATATTACGCCACAATCGGATCCCGCCATCTCCGTCTTTGTATTGGTGTCGAATATCCCTAATTTTGTATTTTCCCCCTTAATCGACATTTCTCCTTCCCCGAGTCTTACCCGCGAGAAACAGACGTTGCCTGCATGTTTCCTTTGCTTCCATGGTCGCTGCCAACGCGTTGATGCTAAATTTAGCACCTCCTTTGCATTATCTTCGGATTTGAGGTTATGGATGCTGCCACGTCGCACCCAAGAAACCAATCAGAGCTCGGTGGATCTCCGGCCCGCCTATGATGCAACGAGCTCACCTCTAGGCTCTAGTAGGTGTCTGATGTGACCCCGGACCGACTTTTTTCACATGAGGAGACACCTTGAAGACGCATATAAGGTGACAGAAACCCCTCTCGCAAAAGTTTGCCCCTTCAGGACCTCCCGAACATGTGGAAACTTCCGACTGTAGCTATCGCATCGGCCTTTATTGGCGCCTCGGGCGTTCTTAGCAC